>JAVKLF010000110.1:18037143-18072280 GCA_034783495.1 Millerichthys robustus | reverse complement strand
GGACGGACGGATGGATGTTTTATAGACTGTGCCATCAAATTAAAAATTACTTGATATTTTCCTAAAAATAGTAAAAATAAATATTAGTTTTACCATTTGATATATGTGACCTGTGTTTGACTATGAATAAACTATGAGTTTATGAGGTTTGCAAGTCAGAAAATAATCAATGTATTTACATCTCTAACTGATGAATCCGTTCAATTCAAGATAGCTGCTACAGCCTTTTTTACCTTAGTCAACACAAAAATTGTTCACAAAAGTAAATTTTACAGATATTGAGGTAACATTTGATGTGATAGTGACTGAAAGTCTTTCAAAACATATACAATACTTTGAAATTAACTAGTATATCTTATGAACCTCATAAATAATCGTTGGAGTTAACTCATTTTCAGATGGCAGCGAGAGCTAATCATCACAATTTTCTTCAAACAATGCTGGGCTGAAAATGTTTCAGTTTTAGTCTTACTTTGTATACCCTGAAGTTTAGCAAGGCTTGTCGCACCTTTAAGAGTTATTGTGAAACCAATCCTATGAAAATCACGCAGAAGTTTTACAGTCTGAGGGGATGTGCTGGATTGCTGAGTGTCTTTTATTGTCCATCATGCCATACAGCTGATAGTTAAACTGTTTTAATTAGCAATACGCTGTAGTTTATAATGACATAAAATGCTAAATGATGGGTAAAATGTGAAAAGTCATGCATGGTGGCTGCAGCTCCCACATACCCAACAGGAGCTAAAGGCCTCTGATTTTTATCCAAACAAACTCTGCTCATGCGTCACATGTTGGGAAGAGTTCAACTGTCTGATTGTTGTGGGAACTCCCTGTCTGCTTGCCTCTCGTGCTTTTTACCTTTTCTTTCGGAGCACAGAAGAAACCGTAGACAAATCAAACTAAAAAGAGTGTCATCCTGAAAAAAAGCTTTATCTCAAACCGGATATCTGTGTCTGATTGCCACTCAGCTGCACAGCATTTCCACTGAATATGTCAACTTTGAGTGAGTTCAAAAAGTTACCGTAAGTCTTGCACCAACAGCCGTCATGCTGAGTGGGTCTATATTTAATTCCACAGGAGGAGAGTGACAGCCTTGACTCATCTATGGATCAGCGCTGCCCTTTTCCGCCCCCGCAAAAATGGAAACTGAGTCTTTTTTGTCAAGTTGCCTTAAATAACACAAGCAAACAACCATATGACCTAATGACATTGAATTATATTAAGAAACTTATTGTGAAATTACAAGCAGAATTAGCCAACCTTTATCTTTATAAAGGAAAAGGGAAATGTGACCACTTAAAACAGAAATACAAAGTGAATCCATATTTAGGATGGCTTCTCGTGGGTTGCTGAGAAGTCGCAAAGTAGGTTACACATTATTGGAAAGAGTAAAGTATCACCGCGTGGTGAGAATAGATTTTATTGATCCGTGTTATAAATTGACCTCTTTCGCAATGTCCTGCTGAGGACTTCGGTAGCTTTGTTGTCAGAATGGATCTGCCGGCCAGCTGTGTTGTCAGCTGAGGGGTTTAGTCCAAACATCTGATTGGTTGAGAGAGTGGAAAGCAGGAGCTCTGCGCTTTCCCACCAGGAGGGGAGACTTTGAAACAGGAGCAGCTTCTTTGAGGCTTTGTCAAACACTGATTCCCTGATAAATTTGTCAGAAGTTGCAGTCTTTCTTAAGGAACTTGTTATTAAAAGTAAATGCCAGAATAACAAGGGAAAAAAAATTGAAAGGACTAATCCTTTAATCCTTCAACGTTCAACGTTTCCATCAACAGCAGGAGAAACACCTGTGTGTGATACCTGAAGAAGTTTGGTTAAGATGTCACCAAAGGTTTTTTTAAGGCAATAAAGTTGTTTTCATGTCAGTGCATGTGTGTGTTTGTTAGCAGAAACACAAGTGCTACACATTGTGTAACATCTTATGCTTAAAACTTTGACATTAACTAGTAAAATTAACACTGTCTGTCTGTTAGCAAATTTCAGAAAAGCGATTGTCCTTCTACAACTCAATAACTTTTGGTGTCAACCATGTTCAAGATGTCCTCCACAGCTAAGCAAACACAAAAGTGTTATAATGCAGCCAGTTTTACAGATATTTAGCTCAAATTTGGCATGTTTGTGGTTATGAGTTAACCTCAACACATAGTCTACGCACTTACTGAGCACGCAAGATTGATTTTTAAAACATGAATACTCAAAGAGCTGACACATCTTGCAAGAATTTGCATGAGATGGCTTGAATAGTCTTTGCAGAAAATACAGGCAAGAAAGAAAGAGGGTGATATGCATTCTCTTCAAGGAATTGTCTTTAATTTAGATTAATGAGAAAAGAAAAGTGTGGCTGAATAATGTCTGTTTTGGGTGTTTTGGGATCAGCTCAGCCCCGAGGCTACTTTGACGTGCACACACAGACCTATCTGTGCTGCTATCTCTTTACAGTACATCTGTGTCAGCAGTAGGGTGAGGCAGCAGCATGAGAAATGGAGGCGAACACGGTCCTCAGTCTCCTTTATAGGGGCTGTGTACTCAGATGTAAACAGTTTCTGTGAGAGTCTTTATTTACATCTGTTTTCATCGCCTCTGGAAAGGTGGCACGACGAGTCTTCCCACAGGAGTGACAGGACCCAATGTTACCGTTGCGCACCTTTCTCCTCTCCCCGTCTTATCTGATGACATGGGCCCTTATCGCTGCATCTGCTCAGCCACTTTGTCCTTCCTATTGTTTAGGGATTAACTGCACCCGTTTTGAGCCACAGAGTGCTAAATTTGGAGCTCCCTGACACAGTTTTCTCCCCCTGTGAAGTGGCTGTAATTAAAGTTGAGCCTTTACTTTACATTTTATGTTTGTGCAGAAGATAGCACAAAACATAAAGCTGTTTTTTTAAATTCACATCTGTTTTAGTTTAAAGCCCCTAGCACCTCACGTGCCAAGTCTTACAATAAGAAATGACAGTTGTTTTTGTGAAACCATGAAAAAAAACATCCCTAATCTAATACAATATCTTCATGCAATCTGTTAGAGCTTGGGGTTTGTGTTGTGAATGATCAGCTACAGTACCCCACCAAATTTTAGCTCTGTATGTCCTTTTAGTGTTTTCTAAACTTACTTAGCTGTGGCAGCCAGCTTGAGTCGAATAAACTCCAAAAAAATCAAACAGTTGCTCATTTTAGAGCAGGGATGTGTAATCCTGGTCCTCAACGGACACTATTCTGCATGTTTTAGAGGTTTCTCTGCAAACACACCTGATCTGAACAAATGGATGATTAACAGGCTTCTGCAGAAAGTCAGGAGGTAATTCAGTCACTGAATCTGCTGTGGTGGAGCAGGGAAACATACAAAACATGCAGGACAACGGCTCTCGAGGACCAGGATTGCCCACCCCTGTTTTAGAGCAAACTTTCTGTTTGACCTGGAGTCTACAGTGAGGAAAACAAGCGACATCCACAACTTAGACAGAAGACAGAAGTTGGTGCAATACCTCTAATTCGACTACAAAAAATATTCTAAAACGCTTCACAAAAAGCTCTGACAGCATCAAAGAGGTGACGCCTTCACACCGTAGTAGTGAACCACCGTTACAAAGAGACGATGACCTTGCCTTTGGCCTCCTGGCTGTCTGACAAAGCAATCCCCACGCTGTAGTGCAGTACAGCTGTCCTCTAAATGAAAGCAGCTGAGAGGCGAAGGGCAAAGAAGCCTATGGAATATCAATGTGCGATGCTCTCAGTTAAGATTAAAGCTTCCAACAAAATCTTATGGAGCTAAGAAATGCTTGACACTTTACCCTTGCTGACTAGATAAAAACACAAGTGTCCAGCACTACCAGTAGCACCACTACCACCATCGCTAACTAGCTGTCCCCCTGCCTTGGCTCAGTCTCCTTTCGCTGAATTTTGTTGTGTAGGTATTGACTTAGGCTATACAGTCACACTTCTTAGAAATAAGTGAAATGGATCATCTTACTGCCAGTGGATGATAAGAATGCTGAAATATGAAAAAGCGTTGGGATCAGCAAAATGACAAACCAGTGAGGGGGGGCATGAGGCAGTCATGATAAACCCTCAGAGACAAACTCCCTACAGCTATAGATGGAGAAATGAGGAGTGGAAAGAGTGGGAATAGATGGAGAAAATGGAAAAAATAAAATATACATCCCCTACTCTTTAAATGAATGTCTGAAATAGTGGCTCATTATTTTCAAATCCATATACCCCCTTAGAGCCAAAGATCTGGGCAGACTGCACCTGGATGGCTTTTATTCAGATTAGACACCAGAAATAAGGGGGAAAATGCTCAATATTATCAGACCTAAAGTAGATTTATTATCAGACAACAGTGCTTAGTTTCAGTAATGCCATTTTTATTTTTTTCTTAATTCCTTTGCAACCACATACCAGCAGGTTTCAAAGCTACAGTTTTTGAGCATTGTTCTTTTTAATCAATACAGCGTTTTAGCAGTTTGTTAAGATTCAGCAGATGTCGTTTCTGGCTTTCGGTTTGAATATGAAATATGAGCTGGTATTTACTTGGAACGGGCTGCACATTTCCCGGTGATTTACAGAGCTTGGCGTCACTTGTTTGTGTCTGATCTCCAAGATTATTACAGATTATGATGATGTTTGCAGTGTTATCTTCTCGTGCCGTCACATCTGAGCTGTGCCAGCAATTCTTCTTTTGTTTGTTTGTTTATTTGTGCCACAGGTTAAAAAGTAATAAAGCGTTATATGGCGATTTTAATCCAAGATATTAAGGTAAGAAAGCTCTTTTTTTACTGAATGTAATGTGTATTGTACCTCCAGGTGGAGCTAAGCAAGCTTTATAAGGGGATCTGATGTTTTATTGCTCAAAGTAATGGAGCTTGAGCTGATTATGAATAAAATGGAGAAAATAAGAAGAAAATGGAGCCGAGCGTGTAAACTCGCAGGCTTGATAAACAGAATTCCACATCACGCTCCAACTCAACTCTGCAGTTAACTGAATCAATGCAATTCCACTTGTGCTGATCTTGCAGACTGAGTCCCTTCCCCCCATCCCTCTCGCTCTTTCTCCATCTCCCTCTCTCTAACACACACACACACATCTGTCTCCCTCCTCCTGCAGGTCTACCCATCGTAACACATTAGCAACAGAAGCCATCACACAATCAAGACAAGGTAGTGTATGAGACGTCAGGCCATTTTGTTTCCATCTCAGAGCTTCATCACATTAGCAGGGTGGCTATACCCTTGAGCTAAATCCAAGTTCACGCAGCTGAAGCTGCCGGACAGGAAGCCAGCGGTGTCAGCACTTTTCAGACGGCTGCTGACATGTATCCACCAGACTGGCATGTATGAAAAAGAGTTGGCAGTTTAAAAAAACGTCTTGTGGAGGTTCTGTTGTTGTTGTTTTTTTAAAAAGCCTAGGACAGTGACATGGACACTGGCATATTTTTTAATGTTTTTAAAACTTCCTGGCAATCAGAGGTCAAGACATGAAATGAAACTATTAACTATATGTAAGAAGACGATTATATTTCCCTCCCCATCAGGATATTATAGTCCTTAACAAATCTGATATGGCTCCCTCTTTGCCCTCTCTGGCTCAGAAGATAAATGTGACTCAGAGGCTAGTCAATAGTTCAATTATCTGCAGTCTGTCTTGCTTAATTAAACATATAAGTAGCCATCCAAGGACTAATGATAGCCATCACCTCAGCCACGAATCCATTGGATGTGGCAGAACCACCACTTGACCCTGGAGTGGATTGTCTGGAGCCACTACTCTATGCTGTTTTCCTCGTTGCGCACTTCAGCTTTTAGCTCTCCCCAAAACAGTCGAAGGGGGGAAAAAATGCAATTACTGCCAGATTATCATACTGCTTCCGTTTGACTTTTCTGACTGAATTCATGAATACATATGAATCCATCTTGCATCTCAATCTGAACTCCCTCCCCTCCCCTCCTGGCTGAGCTCACCACATCAGTGTTGGGCTGGTGGCACTTTCATTGTTTCTTTGAAGCCTGTTCTTACAGGAAGATTTGAGTTTCACCACAGGAAGCTCAAACCAGGGTTTTAAAAAATGTATATAAAACAATAAAAGTCTCAGCATCCTATTTATGGTGCATATAAAACATTTCTACCTGAAAAGCAGTGTCTTTTGTGTGGGATGTGTTTTTCTTAAATTTTGCTGTGGTCAGGTGAAAACCTTTGGAATGTCCAAGAAACCATGATCTGTTTTTGTTTGATAAATAAGCATTGTTAAAAAATCTAATTCAATTCACTTAACTCGTTTTTTTTATTCCTATGATCATTAAGATGCATGAAGTTACAAAAGACAGTTGTCATGATTGGATGGATTGGGCAATGTTTTTTTGAAGATGGAAAGTCCTTTTGGGACTGTCCTGCACTGGTTGGACCTCAACAAAGGAGGCCTTAAAAATGCCAGCAGGTGAGCAGACTCATTGATGTGCATTAAATCCAATTCTTTTAGCATTTTTCAATAAATTCTTAAATTTTGTCTTGGGAAGCAAGCAAGAAATGAAGCACTCACAAATAACAAAAAGTCAGTTTAGTTGATTAATAGGTTTGTAGATATTAATCAAAGTACTTTGTGTTAATAACTCAATTATAAATGTTTTGAGCTTTCTAGCTTTTTTTCTTTTTTTTGGTTTTAGTTTGAAGATACAATCCATTTGTGTATATTTCTTTTTACTAACAACTCTACAATATAACATCACAACCAGGTAATGAAATATAGATTTTTTTTTTTTACTGAAGGGTTGAGAAAAAAAAACTGTTTAAAAAATTTTCACCTAAAGAAAAATCTAATTGTGCATACGGTGTATTTGGATGATGAAGTCACACTAGGCTGTGAGAGTCTCAGTGATTGGCTGCCATTTATCACTATAGCAGAAAAGCACATTTTGACAGATTCTGACATACTTTAGATCCTGAAGCATTTAATCCGCTCTGTCAGATTTATTTTCTGAGAAACACAACTCAGAGGAAGAATATGATGATTAGACAGAACGTTTTGGAAGACGTTTAACCTGCTTGAAGCAGAGTTTAACTCTGACGACCCCCACTGAAACAAACGACAATGAGGACAATGATCGTCTTTAAAGCCTAAATTGGTACAAATCTATTTATATTCCTGCTTCCAGAGTGTTGGGATTTTTTTCTCACTTTTCCCACTGGCATTAACTGGAATAATAGTAAGGTTATAGGCTTTACTGCAGGTGCAGGGACAGTATGTAGGGCTAACTGGTAGGATAGAGCTCACCTTTAGCCTGACTGTAGTGGCAGGTGGTACAGAGGTTCTGCAGGTCCCTGCACACTCGAATATCATCTTTCAGTCCAAGCTTCTTAAATGAACACTTTGACCAGGTTGTGTGCTATTGTAACAACTTGGCTTGAAGTCTGATTAGTAACATTAAATTTTGATCAAAGTAGAGTCTTCCTTTATCTGTGATTTTGCAAACATCTAATTAAACTCATCCCTATTAATTAAACTTTTATGTTCTTAAATAGATAACTATTTTGTCTTTAAATTGCCTAGATGTGTCTCCACAATTTTGTCTAATTCTCTATTCCGGGATTTGCGAAACTCAAATGAGTACCATGTTGTGTCCCTGTAGATTGTCCTTGGTCCTGTTGTTGACTGCTAGTTTCAGTCATGACAGCACATTTAAACGCCACGAACATGTCTAAAAGTGTTTTAAACTTCACTTGAACTAAGGCAGGTTGTACAAACTTGGACCATTTTGATACACTGCAGAAATTATAGATCTCTTTAGAAATGTAGATTTTTTTAAAAAATGACAGTCGTGTCTGCATTTTAGTACAGTTGTGTCTTAAACTTTGCAAACTTGTGCCGCATACATGTGACTGTTCCTCAAACACGCTCACAAAACACTCTTCAATGCAGCCTATCACCAACCTTTGGACTTCACCACTACTCCCGTTAATAGCTCAAGCTGATAGATCATTTAAAAGCCAGCTGAAGCAGACAGATGGGTAATGGACTGCATGGCAAATCATTGCTGGGATCGATGCAGGACATACATCAATACATGGATAGGGAGCTGCTGAAATAGACACCATGGCTAATGTGGAATAGCACAGAACATTATTGTGCTGCACACACACGGTGGAGAGGGCTTACACACGCCACCACTCACTGATAAGGTGTCCTTTTAAATAATGCAGACAACAAACTGACAGAGATAAGCCAAACTCAAGTTTTTCTGCTACTTTGTGGCTCAGAGATTAGTTTATTTAGTGACAAAACACACACACACACACACACTAGATGACATTTAACATAAGCATTTGACAATCTTAGACTCAGTGTCAAGGAAAACTAACAAAAGGACACATCTGTGTTTTTGGTACAAAACACAAAGTCCCAGAAATCCTTTCTCTGGTCCCATAAGGGACGGACAAGAAAACACCAGGCCACTTTCAGCAGGAACAGGAAGTATTTTCTTTTGATAAACAAGCCGGATTGTCACTGATGTTAAAAAGTACGTTGAGCCAACGTGCAGAAACACATGCTGTTGTGGGGTGTGTGTGTGTGTGTGTGTGTGGGTGGGGGGGGGGGGTGCTCTACACAAATGTGGAACTTGTGTTGGACTCAGGTGGTCCTGTGACTGGACTCTGACTCATCGCTGCAGCGCCGGACGCTTCAGACTTGTGGTTTAAACGTCCAACAGTGTGAGGCATCAACACTTACTGATAACTGCATTTAAGGCAGATGTCAGCTGTTGTGAGAAGGCATTGTGGAAAAATAAAACACATACTTCTCAGATAACCGAGTGGCAAGACACTACAGCTGTTTTTCACGGCCTTGTGTCATAAATCTAACATCTAGTTTAAGGATGGATGCTAAGGAGCAGCTGTACTCGTCTAAAAATAGCCCCCAAGGCTGCTGTCCGACAGAATGTTGAGGCTGCAACTCGGCGCAAAAAAGCCTATCAACAATCCCATTCACCTGCGTTAGGCCCGAGTGCAGCCTCGCATCAGTGTTACAACACAGGAAGTGACTGAGTGTTGTGCAAACTGAACGTCCGCGCAAGTCACAGTGTCTGATTCACTTACCCAAACAAACGGCTAAATCCTGACCGCACAATGCAGACGCACTTTATTTTCCACTGAGCTGAACATTTGTTATCACAATGCCATGGCCCGAGGCAGAGAACGCTCCCTCCTCGCCGCAGTGACAACCACCGGCAGGCAGCCCCTGATGCAAAACAACAAGAAGGCCCGGCAAACATGGAGTCATTATGACAGGCCGAGTTAAGCAGAGTGGGACTCAGCACATTTTATCAGTGTTTTCTTTTTAGTCAGGTTCTTTCTCCAAATTAAAGAACAGACTGAAATTCCTCCTTTCAGCCCGTTCAGGCTGATAAAAACCTGCCGCGCACGTGCGGCACTTGGCGTGTGTGTATCTGGGCGCGCACACCTTTTCGGGTGGATTTTAGGGTCAATATAATTGCTTAACACAGAAGTTGACGATGTTTAGAGATGCCAAACGGCACCTCTGGGAGTGACTATAGCTAACAATCTGACTAATGAAGGCCAAGTAATCAAGCCTCAAACTCATCAGCCATGTTCTGCTGTAATTAAAAGGTTTATGTTCAGCATCGGGCGGGCCATCTGACTCAGTCAAGTTTTAGAAGCCAGATTTGATGTTTGTTTCTGTGCCGAGCCCAAATCAGAACTGTCGCTGTATTTCCTTATTTTTTATATATTCATGTTTTCATTTAAACTCTGCGTTATAGTTAGAAATCTACTTACACACAAGCCTATGAAATCACAGTTGTAGTTTTTCTCTTGGCTGCTCCCTTCTGCAAGGGTCGCCACAGAAATCAAAACCTGGGTTCGAACCTACAGCGGCCCTTCTAGATTTAGATTCTAATAATCAGTTGTGTGACAATGGCTGTCTGAATATTTTTTTATCTGCTGGATCTGCAGCGACTCCGAGGAGGACAGGAAACAAACTGCAGCTTTCAAATCAATTCTCAAAATGAAAGCGCTTTCGTGCCAGAGTTTTAGAGTAAGATGTGGAGATCTAAATGTGTCGTTTTGATCAAACCTCGAAAATAACATTGTGTGTTGTGAATGACTCGTAGTTACTACCACACAAAACTGAAGCCCAGTATCTGTAAAAAGCTAGTTAAAGTTGAAGCTAGTTCTGTGTTAGCTAAGGTTGACTAGCTGTGGCACCCCATCCCAAATCAGGTGAAAGTTACTCAGTTGTAGATATACGTTCAATGATGAATTTCTAAAACTTTTACTGAATTCCATCCAGTGGTTTATGAAATATTTTCTGACCAGACAGACAGTGTGAACAATTTTGCACAAAGAGCACTGCTTGGATTATATGTTGTAAATGTTGCTTTGCTAACCCCCCCAGAATTTTAGCACAATATCTGTAAAACTGACACATTTGATGCCTTTTTGTGTTTTCTAATGTTGGTTGGCTGCAGCAGCCATCTTGAATTGACTCTAAAAGTTAATCAGTTGTAGATGCACATCATTTAAATTTGGACAGTTATTCATGAAATGTTTTGCTAACAAATACAAAAACACACATTTCCACCGGTATGTTATAATATAACATTACATCTGCTACATCCAGAATTACTTTACCCAGCATGCAACAGGAGCGGTTCTCCTGGATTTATCAGTGATTTTTTGCTTTTACTCCGTGTTGACTTTAATTCCAATCTGACACTGAATAATTTAAGACAGTATCCAACATTTAGTACAGTCTAAAGCGCCAGTTTTACTAGAATAATTTGTTTAAAAAGCTACTAGGAGACGCTGTGGCGTGTTTTCGCACCAGGATAGTGAACTTTTTGCTGGATTCAGAGGTCGACTGTTTCTGTGGAAGGACTCCATGTTGAATCTGAGCACAGAGCTCTCTCTGGTGGCCGAGTCGAGCTACTGTTACAACAAATTTCTTCACTCAAGTGCAGTCTTCCAACACAATAAGCTAAAAAAAAGGCAGGATTAATTGAAAAAAACCAAGCAGATAACAGACTTAGTTGTTTTGTTTTTTTTTATCTCCCCTCCTGTGAGGTAGAAGATGGGAGCTTCCTCTGTTCCCCAGTGAGCCCAGTCCAATGCAGCAGGAGCAGACTGGCGTGTTGCTGGTCACCCACTGCTTCCTTGATTACAGACAGCGGTTGCTTTTGCAGCAGCCAATTAAAATCAAATACCATTCTCTCACATATCACCATCGTTGTGCTTATTTGTGGATGAATATCCCCTCGGCTCTGTCGTTTTGCATAATGAATGCAGACTTTTTAAAGCCTGCTGTTCTTACCTTATTGCTATGTAATCATCTGAGAGCTGGTTTGAGTTTCAGTGGTGATGTGGCACATTTTATATTAAAAACAACATTTGTAACACTGACATTCATAGGAAATTCAGTTTGTTTTGTTGTAATGTTGTCTGCTGGGGCATTTTAGTTGGTTTTATCTGTAAATGAGGCTTAAATCTACTAGCAGCCTTTTTCCACACAGTCAGATTGTTGCAATTTTTCAGATTTTGTCATTAACCAATTTTTAATTACCTGAATGTGTACCAGCCCACCTCCAACTTGAAAAGGAAAAGGCGAGTAAAGAAAATGAATGGATAGATTAATTAACTGATGTTAGCAGAAGCCATTACCCAAAACAAGTGGGTAAAAAATAGGTTGTAAATCAAGGAGAAACTAAACTCCAAACGTGTTTTTCTTATGGAATTGTTGAGATAAATGTTTTAAATGTATTTTGGGAATAAAATGTCTTATTTTATTTGTGTTCGTATGTATATGTATCATTGATTTATTTTTGCTGATGCATTAAATGTATTTTGATGTTGCCTTTAATGTTAAAGTTTTGTTGAAGCTAAAAAAAATGGTATTTTATACTACTCATTTATTCACTTAACTCATAAAACCCAATGTTGATTGTGTAAAAGTTACACAGTTTGATTTCCACAGAATACCAGAAAATAAATTGTAATCATTCACTAAAATAACTGCAAAATAAAAAAATAAATTAAATAACATTTAAAAAACAGCTCAAGCTGGGATGTTTATTAGGACTTCAGGTAGCAGCTAACTACAATGTGTTTGCCCTGATTTAAAAACAAAAACAGAAATATCCAACAACATGAAACAAATACTGCTCATTATTTAGATCCTAGGACTTGTTATTCCATCTACATACAGCAGGTGGCTTATTATGTTTTTGCAGTTTATCTTGAGCATGAAAAAGATGAGTTTTTTTGTGAAAACAGTTTAACCACTTCCTGCTTGTCATCTTGTTCTGAAAGCACATACTTGGTGAAGAACAGGAGCTGTACATCTTGTTATAGAGAAGGTACACCTCATCTTCTCGATGTGGTTAAACATTAGTTACATGAGGATCAACCAGTAATATGTCTATGATTCAGGACACTCCAGAGAAAACAGATTAACAGTACAAACATGTGGGTTTGCAGGATTATATTGGACATTTTGTAACGGGGCTTTGAAGAAAAGTTGTGAACAATTGTTATCTTACCTGTTGTAGATTGTTCCTTCCAGCCTCAGTTTGGGGAAATACAGTGTTAGTCTGACAGGACAGATGAGCTAAGAATAGTCTGAACGCAGCAAACACCAAAATAAGTCTGATCTCATTTTTTTAGCAGTTCATGTAAATGCAACTTTATAGACATTTGCACTTCTGTCAACAGCGGTTTGGAGCCAGGTTAACAGGAATTACATATTGTTTCCACTAGAATAACCATTTAGTGTGAAAATTAAGACTGATATAAAGGTTTGAATATTAGCATTTTAATGAAACGCTATGAGACTTTGGAAGTGGATAGGTTTATAATGGTTTGTCCAAGTGAGCCACTTCCTAAATGCATCACTGCTGTCTCAAAACAACTCCCATCATCTGAATTTCATACTTCCATTCAAACTCAATTTTAGAAACTATAGCATTAACACCAGTTCCACATTACTGGTTATTCCAGCAGAGATTCCTGCTGGAAATACTTCCAGGTAAATGGTACAACTAGCTGCTGCCGCCATTTGTTTTTGTAAAGTTATACTTAAATAACTTTGTTGCAAAACTGACAATGATACGACGGTTGACCTTGGCTGCATTCAGACTAGCCGTTAGCTGATCAATTTTGTCAGAATAAACTCATATTTTTCCAAAACTATTTTGTACATAGACCTTTCTACAACAATTGAGTCATCATTTCTTCATAACATCTCCACAAAACCATACTTTAACGTGCCCAGAATATCTCTCTAAGCAGGAACTATAAAAACGAAAGCAAAGTCTAATTTTTCTTGTTCAACAGAGATGTTATTTAGGAACAGTTCATGCAAATTGTTGCTGATAAAGAGCTCTTTGTAAACACCAATAACTCAAATCTGGATTTAATACAATTTATTTACTAGAAAATGAAAATGAGGCCTAATATAAACAACAAATGTTGTCATTTTAAAATCCCATCTGTTTATGTATTTAGTATTTCTTCTAATCTTTCTTTGTAATCTGTAACAAAGCTCTTTCTTCAGATTCACCCTGAACAGCAACTGTGATTGGCAGCACAATCAGCAAAGGTGCCAGCATCACAGATGCAGTCTCTTCGCTAATTGCATGAAGACTCTGCAGCGCAGGTGCTCGTTCCCTTTGTGAAGTCGCTTTGGCGTGGTTGGCTTCCTTTGTGAATGCTGGAAGTCTTTGTGCAAATATTTCAAACACGCTTCCTCACAAGAATATAACTGCAACTTAAGCTATAATAAGGATAAATGGGAAGACAAAGAAAATGTGAACACAAGGCAGTAATGGAGCAAAATATTACTTTATTTTCAAGGCACAGTGAGCACAGCTGCTCTCCAGACTGACCTTTGGGTGCAGTTACAGCAGCCACAATAGAAACAGCACTTCAGCTCATTTTCACTCGCATTACAGCAGATTCGTTCCACTCTTAACCACTCGGGCTTTGTTACGTTATTTGGATGTGTTATTGCACCGTTTTTAGTTAAAATGTTTGCATAATGGTAATGTCAGCTGCAGCTCTGCAATCCCATCACCACAAAATATTTGCAAAACAAAGTGAAAAGAAGGAAAATTAGACACTGAAAGAAACCAAATATTCATCTACTGCATAAGCAAAAGACATCTTTGCAAAACAAGAAACTTTCAAAAACAACTACCCTGCAGCTCTAAAATCTCAACAGAAAACTTAGTGTACACATCTGGCCCTTGGCCATGTGCCCATTCCTGCACCTTCAATGGGCGGTCTGGGATTTGGTTCTACTACATAGTCTTTGTGTCCACTTTGCCTGCTTGGAACACCAAGCCCCCGAGTCATGTTGGTGACGTTAGCCAGCTCTCGCCTCTCGGTTAGAGATGTCATCATGTGTTCCAGTTTGGAGCGGATGGCTGAGTAGTGGTGCTGGCGCTCTTTGGTCAGCTTGTTAAAGGTCTCCTTTAAAGTGGCATCTGAAGCCACCGGGGGGGACAGGATCTGCCTGGAAGAGGACAGCGAGGTGGCCTGGACTGGCCCTGCGCTCGGAGGTGTAATAAAGCCGGGATGCTGTGCGAGATGGATGTCGGTCTGAGTGTCGCTGTCTGCCACCGATTGGCTGGTCTGAGTTGAAGCATGGCAGGAGACGGGCTGCTTCTCTGCAGGAAAATGCCGACTCATGCTGCCAGCCAGGATCTCCTCCTGCATGTGCTTCTGCTCCGTCCCATCTATGGTGGAGGAGTCAGACACTGGACTGGCTTTGCGATGATCTGGCGACTTGGGCTCGCACGGAGACTCAAACACTAATGTTTGGGGCTTACGGCTGGGCGTGCTCGTCAAACAAGCTGGTTCAACAAGCTTCTCTTTGGCCAAGCGAGGCGAGAAGGTAACTGAGTGTTTGACTACAAGGTTCTCCAAGATGCTGCTGACACCTGGTGGTCCGCGGATGTTTAAGGGCAGAGACTGGGCATAGAGGATGCGGAACTCCTCGTCGAATCTCTCCGATATCTGACCAGAGAGCTCAATCAGGTTGCTGCTGTTCAGTTTGCCATCAGTCCAGTTGAACCTGGAACAGCAGTAAGATGCAACATGACATACAAATAAAACAGTTTAGTTGTTTTGCTTTCAGCTGCTCCCTTCAGCAGGGGTTGCCAGAGCGAGTGAACGCACATTAAAGATAAGGCCCTTCCTGACGCAACCTGGGCTCAAACCTGCAGCCTTAGGATTATGAGACCGTGGCACTGACCACCGATCTACTGCAACCCCCAAAGTGATTTGGCATTAAGATACGACTAAAAGATTTATAAACTAGCAACTAGCCTTTTCTGGGGGGTTTTTCTGAATTCCACATTTTTATTCTAACCATATTTATTAATCTAAATAGTGTGTAATTATAAAGTGACTGAAAATAAATGGCTGTTTTTTCACTTTCACAAATATAACAAAATGTTGTGGTTCAGCAGAAAATTAAAAGCTTTTGCAGAGCATTCCAAAGTATTTACCTGCCTTTTTTTAAGAACAGAAAACTTTCTTTATTTGTAAAACAGAATCTCACATCTCCCATTAAAAAGTTATCCTTTTATAAAATAAAACTACTTTAGATTTGATATTAACATTAAATGTCTTATAAAGACACATAAAACCTACAGACAGTAACAATTTGTGCACACTTTCATCTTGAATAGAATCTAAGTGCATTTTTACTTCCATTTTAGCAGAGCTTCTCCTTTTTTTCCCCCTAAGGGATGTCAAAGGGATTGCAAACTCCAGTCCTTGAGGGCCCCAATCCTGCATGTTTTAGAGGTTTCTCTGCTCCAAAACACCTGATTCAGTGACTGAATTAACTCTTCAAATTGTACAAAAGCCTGCTAATCAACTATTTATGCAAATCAGGTGTGTTGGAGCAGGAAAACTTCTAAAACATGAAGGAGAACTGCCCTCGAGGACTGGAGTTTGACACCCTTGATGTAGCTGTATGTTGAAGAGTTTGCAGGCATTTGGCTCACTCAGCTTGCTGCTTCTCCGTTTCTGATGCATGTCTAACAGGAAGTGGTCATCCCGTGTATTCGTATGTGTCCAGCTTTTTGTGTTCTGACAAAGCTTACAGAAAAGTTGTTCTACAGATTCATAAAAATTGCTGGTGTATTGTTATGCGCTAAACTTTATGCTAAGTTTCAAATTTATGAAGAACGTTGGAGTTTCAGCGAGCCTCGTCTTCTGAGAGAGAGCTTACCCCGGGTGCACGTAACCAGGTAACGACAGGCACGGGGAGCGGCAGCAGCCAAAATACCTCAGAAACTCCTCCAAAGGATCAAATTCTGGGAGATTCCGCGTTATATACTAGATTCAATTTTGTTTGATAAATTCTGTGATTCTGTCCGTGTTTTTCCACGTCACAGAATTCATAAGGCCAGAGACATGATTTGGATTTGAAAAACAAATTATTTAAATCTGTTCATACAAGAAACGTGGAATATAACCACAGACCCTAGTGAGATTTTAATGATTTAAATGGTGTATGACTGGAATCCAAATTTGATTAAAATGAGTGGTTTGACCGAGGGTGGAAGAGGATTTTTTCCCCCATGGATACAGATTTGATTAGCAGGTTTTTCTAAAGTGCAGTATTGACTGAGTTTTTGGTTTTATAATTTAGCAGGATTTTTTTCTCTGTGATACTTATAGCAGTAAAGACATTTCTTTTAAGAATGTTTTTTTTAAGTTGGGTGTTACAGAAATCTTGTTAACAGGTATCTGCTGTTCAGTTTGCCATCAGTCCAACTGAATATGACGCACGACTGAAAATACCAAAACTTGTAAGAAAAATACATCACTTACAGCCTGATAGGTAAAATATTTAGTGAACTTATACCTGTAGGAACCTGTAGCTACTCTGTTTCCATCAATCAGCATGAACCGCTCATGAACTTTCCCAGTAAGCCTCGCTCCAGATCTGGTGTAGTAAGTTGTGCCGGTTATGGTTCGCACTCTCATTTGCTGGAAGGATTGAGGACATATTTTAGAATGATATTATCTAATGTTCATGTTGTGCCTACAGGGCCACACCCGGAATAACCAAACCAACCGCATACCCGAAGATCGTCCAGGCGAACCCCAATGTTTCTGCACATCTTGAGGAGAGCAGGAACACATGCCTGGTCAAGGAGAATGTAGACAGGGACATTGCGGCGGGAGCATGCCTCTTGAAGATCTTTAAAGATATCCAGATCTGTAAGGGAGTCCGTCACTATGGCAATCACCTGCAGTGGAAAATTACAGAGGTAATATAATAAAATTCCTGTTCGGGCTGCAGTCGTGCTCTCGCAGATGTAGCACATGATTGTGTTTTCATTATTATAAAACACAAGGACTTATTCAAACAGAGCTGCGAATTTCTGTCACACACTCCTTGTAATGCGTGTGCTGATGAGCTTTCTATTGACTGTGGTCTGTTACCATGGCAATCAGTCGCGATGCTTGCTCAGCAAACAAATGACTTTTATACGGGAGAAAAGTAGGTGCGCTGAAGGGTTTTTCTCTTCTTTCAAAGCATTTTTTGTGCACTGAGATGCCTCTTCTTTTCCACAGAGAGGAATGGAATTTCACATGCTGCGCTAAAGGCTGCGTGTTAGGGATTAGACACGCTTGTATCTTGGATTCACTGCTTCATACTGGCGTGGTTCACATGCTGCTTTTGCAGGAGCACCTCACCTTTTTTGGATAATGGTGTGTGGATGTTTTTTTTTCTTTTTAGATGGCAGAGATGAAGGCTGAGCAGGACAGTAACAGTGTATGAACAGTGTGTGTTCATACAGTCAGTGGTTTTAAGGTACAATAAAGAGTATTTTAAATGAGTTATTTTGAATTTCAAAAGAACAAAGGACCCACAGTTGGACGGGGATGATTGTACTTTGAGATTTTAATGGATTCCAAGTACATGCATAAATATATAGATGCAGTACATGAATACACCACCTTTTAGTTATAAGTGAAAAAGATAATGTGTGTTTCAAGTTTTCTGACAAGAGAGGGAATGCAAGGTTTCTGGTAGAGAAGCTAAGCAAGTCGAGGCACATCTGGTACGAAGGTTCTACACAAGCCTGAGGTGATGTAGAAGCTGTAAACTGTTCTTCGGTTCCTCATGCTTTTTCCTTTTCTGGGTAGATGGTTTCCTTCAGAAACCATTTGCTTTTGTTGACTAATAATATTCAACATATTTTAGATTGTAAATTCTTCTGATCGGGCAGCACGTGGTTAGAGCTGTCGCCTCTCAATGAGAAGGTTGCAGAATTGCCTCCCGACTTTTATGGGTGGAGTATACATGATGTCCACGTGCACGCGTGGGGTTCCTCTGGGTACTCTGGTTTCCTCCCACAAATCCAAACAAATGCATGTTGGGTTCACTGGCAACTTTAAATTGTCTCAAGGTATGGGAGCGTGAATGGTAGTTTGTCTTCATGTGGCCCTGAGATGGACTTGCAACCTGCCTAGAGTGTACTTCAGCCCTCATACTGTGACTGTTGGACACGGGCACAGGTGACCACTGTGACTTGGAACGGAAGAAGCGGGTAAAAGATATGTGTGGATGGAACGTGGTGACTATTTCATGGAAGGTGCAAAAAATAAATTAAATAAAACTAAAAGATTTAGGAATTTGTGTTGAAAGAAAAGGCCATTTGACAATATGAGATTGTGGAGGATTAGATGTTGACAGTCTGTCAAAGCAAATAGATTATAATATTTTTACAGGGAAAAATACAGCAGTGATTCCCAAACTCTTTAGTTCCCGACTCAAAGTAATGGCAGCAGAAACCCGTGACTCTAACCAAGACTGGGCAGAAAAAATACAATAGTCACTAATAGGTCAAATAAACTACCAGTTACCAATAATGGCATTATAAACAGCTGTTATATTTTCACGTATGTAATTAGTTTTTAAATATTTTAGCAATCATCCTAATTTTTTGCTTTCTGGAGAAACCCAATTGATGTTTCTCAACTCAAAGTTATGGAACCAGTGTTCTGGAGGGATATTTTTTTCAGCCAAATGACAGTATTTTCATAAAGTTGGCAAAACTATATATCACACACTCTGAATAACTAACTTGCAAAATAGTGAGAAAATCATAATCGAGATGTAAAATGATAAATTATCTTTATCAAGTCCCTACAGACTCAAAAGTGTTTGAGTCAGTCATTCATTGAGTCAGTCACTACAGTCATTCACCCATTCACACACAGATGGTGGTAAGCTACATTGTAGCCACAGCTGCCCTGGGGCTCGCTGACAGAGGCAAGGCTCCCATGCACCGGCGCCACCGGGCCCTCTGACCACCACCAGTAGGCAAGGCAGGTGAAGCGTCTTGCCCAAGGACTAAGAAGGATGGGACGGGGATCGAACCGGCAACCCACCGGTCACAGGACGACTCCCCTAACCACTCTTCCACAGCTGCCCCATGGTATTTAAAAAAACTGATGTATTTTTCCCATATTGCCCAAACCTAATGTAAAATATTAGACCTTTTAGAATAATGATATACAAAGTTTAAAAGATAAACAGAAAGTTGAATTGTATGCAGTTTGAGCACATTTAGGTAGTGAATAATTAATTTTTGTCCTTTATAAGTGTGCGTAGTGTACCTCTCTGGCACTTTTGATGAGCCTCCTCGCAGCCTCCTTGCAGCTGTAGATCCTCTCTCCGTAGCTGGGCTGAAAGTGCGCCACAGCCCGCGTCACTCCCCGGTAAGACCCCGCGGTGAAGGCGGGCCAGCCGAGCTCCAGCAGCGGGGGCTCCACGTCCGACACCTCGGGAAAATACGTCACGGACGAGCAGTCCAGGGAACCGCCGAGTGACTGTTCCATCGTCTGGTGGTGGTCCTCCCCGTGGAAGGAAGCATACCGCGGGGTCACAGCGGCGCTCCTGATCCGCTGGATTTCATCGTCTGACAGAAAGTTGGGAATTCTCTCTTTTCTGAGGAAATCCAGAAAGTCTTCGATCCCTCCGGACAGCAGCTGCTCCAAAGCCAAGCGGTGCCTCTCGTTGTAGACCTCCTGCAGGTTCAGCTCGTCGGACACGACTTGTCTTGGACCCAGCCTGAGAGGTGAATCTTCCAGGCACTGTGACATAGCCATACCTGTAACTTCTTACTGCCCCTGACAACACCAGGCAGGTAACGTTCACCTACAAGGAGAAAAATTTGTATTTAGTCGTTTCCGTCCGCCCCGCGTTCTGATTGGCTTTTGAAAAGTTGTCGAAGTGGATCCGCGTCTCTTTATTTGTGGAGTTAGCTGTCACTCAAACATGAAGCGTCTCTGATTGGCTCGTTTGGAGGCAAACAAATTTCGTGTACAGTCCCTCTGATCCGGTTACATTACAAAGAATAGTGAAAGAGTAACAGGTATCACTCTGACGGGTTTCTTGTAAGACGAACAGGCAGAAAAGTAGATTCTGCATTGTTTCTAATTGCTGCATCGATGAGTGAAACTAAATCACAGAACCTGATCAAAGAAAATTATGTTCAACAATAAAACTTGTTGAGTTCCAGCATCTTATTATGAAAGGCTCTCCTACAGCTCAGATTTTAAATTTGCAAATCATTCTCAAATGTTTTCTCTGAAATAACATTTTTTTGATCAAAGTCTAACAATATTAACTTTCTGCTTCACTTTTAAACAGTATGTGCCAGGAATAAATGCTGTGTGTTAATATTAGCCTATGTATCTGGAAAGGTCTGGTTTCTACTGTGGCCCCTTTGTGAATATGTGCTTGAGGGCAGAACTGTGTTTTTTTTGGTTAGAATGGAGTTAGGATAGATTAAAGAATTTTACAAGTCGACCAGTTTCCAACCAGCAAAATGACTTTGAAACACATTCAACTAACTTGATAGATGTTATAATAAAGTTTAAGACCATAAGTAGCAGATTTCCACTGTATAGATTGATGTTGGTTAAATGATGCACTACAGTGAAAATAAAGCATAAAAAGGAGTTTTACTCATGACAATGGAAAAAAAAAACACCTTAATGACGTGGTTACGGAGGCTTAAATGTAAAACAAACAATTCAAATGAGCTGCACCTTGTTTTACCCGTGCGTGCGCGTGTGAAGAGGAATGAGGTGTTCAGTGACTGACAAAATTTGCTTCAGTCCACCCATCACACCCTCAAATTATCTAATGAATCAAACATAATTCAAACACATTACAGCTTGTTAATTTTAATATTAAAATCAGCAAATCACAAGCCTTTCATGTCAACATACTTTTTAAATTTTGCTCAAGTTAGGTGATTCATTATCCTTATAGATAACATCTAATTTCTTACTACGGCTATGTGCAGTGTCCAAATCCAGTTAGGACAGATTTGAAATAGGCTAAAGAGCAAATCTATGTGTTGGTCCTGTGTGTTTTTCCACTCCAGGAGACACTGGATACATATTTATGTTGCAGGCAGTGGACCTTTGGGTATACAGTCCACCCACCTGTTAGCTGTGGAAATATAAACATTTCTAAATCCATTTAAGCCTATCTTTCAGGCCTATAACTTGTTTCCAACACACTGGGGCTTTGGGGTGACCTCAGCTCATTCATTTTAAAACGATGTAAATACAGTTATTTTCTAAAGTGATCTAATGTGCCAAAAGCCCTTCTCTTTTTGACTAACACCTGCTTTATTATTTGCATTTTTCCTGTTATATAAAAAGCTTGTTTTTGCGGGTTTTAGAGTTGCGCGCTCCTCTGAGCGCTTTTACGCACAGAAGGCCAACAAGGTCACGAGGCCCGCAAAACATAACAGGCGCGTCTTTCTGGCCACGCATCAGTACCGCACTCCTTAAACGGACTGAGAGAAAAATATCGTGGGGTTTGAACACACATACATGAAGAATTTGGGTTGCAGCTTCGGCGCTTCTGCGTAAAAACGCGCCTCGAGCCTGTGCGCAAATGTCTATTTTAAGTCGAAGAGGCCCGAGCTTTAAATAACAACTGTGGAGCCGATCATAAAGAGACCTTTTAATCGTCATTCTAAAGAAGACGGTTTTTAATGAAGAGAAAGCAATTAAGAGCGATGTTCTTCGCGAAACATTTCAAATTTAAAGATCCCAAAAAAATAAAATAAAAAAATAAAAACAGTTCCGAGGCGCTATTATAGTTAGAGCACCAGCTTTACCCCCACCCCCTCCGCCCCCATAACCAAAATGTGCACCGGGCTCCCAGCACACCCTCCTCCTCTTTTCACACACACATACATCCCCAACTCATCCCCGCCCCTTTCCAAAATTTCAGATGAAAGGGCTTTTGGATTTTGGATGACGCTCTGGGTCACGTGTTCATAGGAAATACACTCGCTATAATTTTTTGGAGCTCCCTCGTCCTGCACAGCCGCCTGTAGTTGTTTAGCCGCCTCCATACAGTGGAGCTGAGGGCTGCTGGAGCTCATGCAATGTAATGTACCTTACCGTGGTCACTGACGGGTTCACGCCAGTTCACCGGGTTCACTTGAGGAGACCTGCCACCCCACTGTCTGTTTTTTGTTTTGATTTTTTTTGTCCCCCCCTCTCTCAAAAAAAAAAAAAACTACATTTTTTTCCACACGACTCCTCTTCTGCTCACGCGATCGGAGCTGATCCAAAAATAATTCATTTATGAATTAATGTCGGATTCCATCTCTCCGCCGCTGAGGTAAGGACACATCCACTCCGACACCAGAACACTCGGTCCAGCCGCGCTGCCAGCTCCAAACTTGTTTACCGAAACCACATCTCGCTGCCGAATACTGGATTTTCATCTGGTGCTGCAGTTGATATGAAGTCGCCAATGTATAAAATGGCGACAGTAGGTGGAGAAGGCGGGTGGAAGATTTTTTTTTTCTAAGAGGGGGGAAATAAAAGGTTATTTTGAGTCGGCTCCGAGGCGGTGTGTGTGTGTGTGTGTGTTGCCCCACAGCCTTCCTCGTGAATGGAGAGAAACGGGTTAACTTGTCAGTTTGTTGGACGGATCCCCCCGGTTTGGCTCGGTCCTGCGCTATATGTGGCGTATCTGCTTATTTTATTGCACAACGCGCCGTGTTTCTCCACTCACCGTGCTGCTGCTGCGAGTGCTTCTAGTTGGGGAAAGACTTTCAAACACAGCGCTGGAAGCAGCCGTGTCAAATCAGAGAAGGAAAAAAATGTGTGTGTGTGTTTTGGTTTTAGAAAAGCTTTGGAGCTTCATTCGTGTTCAAACTGTACGGAAACTATCATTAGAGCCACAAGGAAGGTCCTTCTATCTATGCAAGGGATTCGTTTGTTTTTTAATTTCCTTCTCTTCCTCTGCCAACATGTGCTGCCCCCCCCCCCACACACACACACACACACACACACTCAAACATATAGGTATGGCTGATATTTTGTAAACTGTGGATTATCAGTCAAGCACTGGATTAGAAAATATGAGTTCTTGTATCTGTATAAATGTTGCTCCAGCTTTGTGCCATGTGTTTCCGTCCTGTCTTCAGGGCAGGGCCCTCTCACTGTGAATCATCGTGTGGGTCAGAGTCAGTGTCCGCAGCCCAAACCCCCCAAATTATTTGAGCAGAAGGCTAAACAAAGCGTGAATCACTGGTCAGTTTTTCTTCTTCCTTTTTGGGCATTAATTCTTCCACCCTGTAATCTTGTTATGTACAATGTAGGTCGCAGAGATGACTGTGCTGCTCCGAGGTGCTCCTGAGAAACTAGGTGCTTTCGGACGCCCAGCTGTGTGGAGAACGCAGTCCGATCTCGCAGTAGGGTATTCTCCACGCCCCACGTTTGTTAATTTGCAGGGGTGCGTGGCGACCGGCGAAACAAAGAGAAATTAGCTCTCGCTGTGCAGCTCCGGCAGACTGTGCTCAGCCTGGCCCGGTGAGTTCAGTGTGTGTGGAGGTTTTCACTCCGGCAGGACGCCTACACTGGGGGAATGTCAATTCCCTTTTGTGGATCCCTGGGAACAGTCTTCCATCTCTCTTCTTGGAACTGCTCTAATGAGGCCAGGCATATTGCCTTTCATCCTGCACTCCCTGCAATTAGGCATAGCTCATAGTTTTTGTTATGGCCGCAGATGAGTGTTTGTATACAGACGCACAATGTAGTGAGCCAAGAGTGCCCACTCCCCTCCCAACAACATGCTCATATACCTCGATCACCGAAGCTACTTTTCAGGATTTGCTGTTCTGACCTCTTCATGCAAAAGCTGCTGTGGATGGTATGTTTTTGTGTGCCTCCCACAGCTCAAAACGAATCTCGTGCCAGAGAATACAGAGGAGGGTCATATGGTCATGATTTGCAGATTTAGCCAACATGGAGTGTATAACATTCCTTGAGTTTTGAAGAGGAAAAAAAATCAGTCTAATGCCAACAGAATCTATTTTCAAGCTGTTTTTTTACAAACTTGCATCCATTTCGTTCTTTATTTCACAATGTTCAGAGAATTCTCTAAAACGCCAATACCGATTCCTATTTCTTCCTTCCCTGAAAGGACGTGGTTCTACACAGGTTTACTTTTATTTAGGTCTTTCATTCTTTTAGATGTTGCTTTTGTCATCGGACCAATGCCGTACGAAAGCCCAGCCCGCTCAAAAGCCCCACTAAACCAGCATGTTTACTCAGTTCTAACCAAAAGAACTGTGCATTCACTGCAAAAAAAAGCCTTAGGGCTAGTGGGGGGGAACCCCTGCCTCTTTTCTCTATCCCATGCAAGAAAGGTTTGGTCAGCAGGAGCTGGCATTTGCCAGGCTTTGGCGAATTGAAGACGCTGTAATGTCAGCCATTTTAAGGTGGACAGTACAATAACTACAATGCCGCCATCTTTTTTTTTCTTTTCATTCTAAATGTTCTAAATGAATGCCTGTAGTCTTGGCTACAGAACTGAGGAAGTTATTCGTCAAACATGATTTAAAAGGATGCATGACTCAGATCTTTTTTGTCCCACTTGTCTTGTTCATTTGTCATCCTTTTGAAAAAGTTTAGGAGAATGATGTGAGGTGTTAGCGGTGAGCGCTTATGTTAGCACAAAACAGAGTCATACCAACAACGATGCTTGGGGGGGCGCAGCAGGTGTGTAGTGCGCGGCCTCAGCCGCCAGGCCTCGGTGCAGACATAACAGACAGGTCATTTGTCGCTTGTTCAGCTGGGATATTGTTCCTGTCTGGCCCTGTCAAACAGAGCAGCGGCGATTTTTGTCTCCACCATGCAATAGTGAATAAAAAAAAGGCGAAGTTGTTGTTGCAGACCCCACGCAAAGTTTTCCAAAGGAGGCTTAAACATTGAGTGGACTTTTCAAAGATGGTTGGCATGGATTAAGTTTGTCCCGCTCCAGATGCAGTCCAAGGAATTCTGATTGCATGAGCATGTGTGTGTATTGAGGTTTGATGGGTGTGGGCAAGCGCCTCTGCTGTGAATGAGTGTGTGTGTGGCGCAGTGGGCAAGGGGAAGAGTGGGGTTGCCATGGCAATGTTAACACATGAGTGGCACCACCGACCAGTTTCCCAGTGGATGGGGCTGCAGTTATGAAGGTAAGGGGGGGAATGTGTGTGTGTGTGTGCGTGTGTGTGTGTGTGCGTGTGTGTGTGTGCGTGTGTGTGTGTGTGTGCGTGTGTGTGTGTGTGTGTGTGTGTGTGTGTGTGTGTGTGATGAGGAGGAGGACATGGACAAGCTGGCTGACAACACCTGCGTCTCAGACACTCAGACACCAATATGGACTCTTACTATTTCCCATGAAAAGGAAATAAGAGTCCACAATGAAGAGGTAAACTACACACTGAAACCTCTGTGGATGTGTTCCACTGGACAGGGACGTCTATGTGTGTGTGTGTGTGTGTGTGTGTGTGTGTGTGTTTGTGTGTGTGTGTGCGCAAGTGTTAATGACCCTGATGACTCCAAATTGTTTTTCAGCACACGTAACACAGAGCAGTACCATTCCCATGCCAAGATATGACCCATCCGAAAGCTGTCCGTCCATCCTGTCAGAAAGCCCCACGTTGGCTGGATGGACACAGAGGACACCCCAAACACCCGAGGGACAGAATAATCACAGTTAAACAGTCAGACATCTCGAGCCTTCCGGCTCTGGATCACGTTTCTTTTATAAATGAGACACCATTGTTCCCAGTCTCTGTCGGGTTTTCTCCGTCTCTGCCTTATTTTGGGCCGTCCAGCTGATCGGCTCACATGACATTAATCTGTTTAATGGACATTTGGCAGAGATGTTGTTGCTGAACAGATATTTTTGATCATACGAATGTATCTGTCAGGGGTCCCACCCTCCCCACCGCTTTACTCCAACCCCCAGTGGACGACAGGTTTTTGTTGTTGTTTTTAGGGTTTTTTTTTTCTTCTTTTTAAAGCTCTCAAGACAGCCGCAGATCACTGTCAGAGCAAATTACACGCAAAACAAATGCTGTCATATGTGAGAGGGTTTCTGCTTTTGTTTTTCCTTTCTCTTCTTTTTGTACATCTCCATACACACGTACACACACACTGCTTTGCAACTGTCACACCGAGAGACTCTCCTTGCCACTTCTGAGAGAAAGATTTTTCAGAATGGTGCAGGTGCTAAATGTTGCGGAGGTGAGGAGGGAGTGTGTGGAGAGATGTGTGCCTACACGGTGTCAGCGGGGAGGAATATTGAAACGGCACAGCCTGTCATCATCATCAGTCATCCTCTCACTTCACTCCCAAACGTCTGAGTTTTGTCTGCCTTTGTCCTTCCCTCTCCTTTCCATCCTCGTTCGTGTGACAACAAAAACACCAATCTGCGTTCGCCGAGGTGACCCAACTATCTGGGAGTGTCTGAATCAGTGGGCTGTTTTGAATTAAATTTTAATGTCTAGCAGCCACTTTGCAGCCTCGCCTCTTCTTTTCCGCTGGCAGCAGCTTGCTGTAAATTGGGCATGGATTTTTTTGTTTCTTTTTTTTTTTTTTGGAAGTGGGGGGTGTTGTAATATTGTAATTACTGCAGCAGTTTATGAGGGGAGAAGAGGGAATACATGCCATTTTCTTTTAATTGATTTGCTCAAACAGGAAGGACACAATCAAGTACACAAATATAGAAAACACAATTAAATAGCAATAAAATGTAAATATAATATTGGTTTTGGAAATGACACATTAGGGGGCTCAGTTGTAAACCTTAAATCTACCATTTAATCAGGCGGAACAGGTAAACCCCATCAGAATTTAAACCTAGCTTAATCTCATTTATTTAGAAGCGCTTGTTTTGGAAAAGTTAAATGGCTCAAACATGGTTTTTAGTCCACTGAGCGAAGCCTCTGAGCTCACGCTGCACGTGGGTGTTCAGAAAGCAAGTCTGAGAGCCCAGCCACTTCTCTCTCACTTCAGATCTTGCGTGGCTCCTCTGGTCTGCTCAGATGAAAAGAGCTTCCTCCCTCTGTGCCACAGAGCCAGTGCCAGTGCGAGGACATACGACACACCAGGGACAGCCGTCGTCTGAGCGTCGTCTACCTTACAGCTGAAACACAAGGCTGCGCTTTTCAGAGCCATCCATTCAGCGGCTCCCTGTCTGGGAAGCCCTTGTCTTGTGTCTGATCGCACATCTCAGCCACCAGATAAAGCAGCCCATTCTTTTGATCTATGACCTGATTTTTTTATTCAACTCTTGCTCAATTTACGGGCCGTTTTCACACATTGAAGTGAACTTTCTCTATGAGAAAAGGCTGCTTCTTTGTCCACTTCAGTCATTTATTGCCTAAAATAATAAAAATAATGGTTGCGGGGGCAGCAGCTTAATCAGGGAGGCCCAGATTTCTCTTTCCCCAGCCACCTCTTTCAGCTCTTCTGGGAGGATTCCACGTAGTTCCCAGACCAGCTTAGAGACATCGTCACTCTGTCACGTTCTGGATCTTTTCCAGGGTCTCCTTCCAGTCAGACATGCCTGAAGCACCTCTCTAAGTAGGAGCCCAGGGGGCATCCTTACCAGATCCCCCAACCACCTCAACTGGCTCCTCTCAATGTGGAGGAGCAGGAGCTCTATTCCAAGTCTCTCCCAAAAAACTGAACTTCTCACCCTATCTTTAAGGGAGAGACCAGCTACGAAGAAAACTCATTTTGGCAACCTCTTTCCATGGTTTCAGTCTTTTGGTCTTTACCCAAAGTCCGTGGCCATAGGTGAAGGTAGGAATGTAGACCAACCAGTAAACAAAGAGCTTCGCCTTACAGCTCGGCTCCCTCTTCTCAACAACAGACTGGTAAAAGAGTCCACAAAACTGCTGAAACTCCACCAATCCATCTGTCAATCTCATGCTCCATTCTTCTCTCGCTCGTGAACTAAACCTCAAGATACTTGAACTCCTCCACTTGAAGCAGAACCTCACCCCCAACCCGGAGAGAGCAATCCACGCTTTCACATTTTCATTTGAAAACAGTGTGTCATAGGGCTTCACTAGTTTAAATGGATAGTTCACATTTTGTGAAAATGGTTCTATAGAAATGTTAGAAACAGTTAATACCTGACTTGTTGTAGGTAGCTCTTTTTGAACGACCTAAGTTTGGAGAAATAGAGTTTAGTTCTGACTGACTTGATAAGCTAACAGCTAATTTGAGTGGTACTGGGACTAAAGTGGATTGCTGCGATCTTAAAACTCCAAAATTCTTTAGCAGTACATGCAAATGTCATTATACAAGCTTTTACACCACTGTCAGTTTAGTTTTACATGATTATTTGAGTAGAAATGGTATTCTGACCAGAAGTGCCCCAGGCTGCTGAAGCTATTTGTGCCCACATCTAATTATAGAAATTCAAATACATAACTATGTCATGCAAAAGTGACAATAATGGTAACTCACTGGGCTGTGACTGATGAAGACTAGTCAGCAACAAAACCAAACGTGGGAGAACCTAGCTTTTTTTTTTTTGTAGTTCTTACAGTCTCACTGAATTCTGAGCACTTGTGACCAAATGACCAGTGAGCCCCATTTTCAACATAATTTTTGGAGACATCCACAATGACTCTGTGACTCTTTCAAAAGAAAAGTTGTTGCATCAATTTTTTTTGATCATGTTCAAACTTCAATTGGCAGGTTTGCGTGTTTCTGCAATGCACTGAAGACAACTGAGAACCCCCTGAAAGTTACAACACATTCTGGAGGCCGATGAAATATGTTCACGACACCACTATAACATTTGTGAGATTGGAGTTGTTTGAAGATGGCAGCAATCCACTTTAATCGTAACCCTGCTCGAACTAGCCTTTAGTTCTTCAGTCAGGTCAAAATTAAAATATATTTCTCTGAACTGAGGACGTTAGAAAAGCTACAGCAGGAAATAAGTCGTAACTTTACAGCTAAACCCCCCTAAAAGATTGAAACTGTCCTTTAAAATTTTGTAAACTATTTTCTATATTCTGCTTTTTCTACATGAGGACACAGTGTTCTGTTTTTTTGGACAAACTACAAAATCACTGTGGCATCACTGAACATTTAGCGATTACGTTTCTATAACATAATGACATTTTTTTTTTACATTACTTTATTGCATGAAAGCCGACATCTAAATCCCTCTCTGTGGAGCAAACTCTGTGACTGCTGTGTCCTCACCAGGGGTTAATCGAGTGTGGCGTCAGAGAGTATCATGACCTCTCTGGCGGCGAAACGTACAGCACACAGCCACGTCAGGATGCAGTGAACAGGGATTATTGAATAAGATGCCGGTGACCTAGTTTGTAATTTTTTGTTTGTTTTCTCTTTTGTTTCCATATTTCTCAGAAAACATCAGTAGGAACGGTACAGATATAGCTAAATGAGGTCGTCATATTCTGGTGTGGGATCATACAGCTGGGCAATCACATGAGGGGTCCACTTTAGAATGGGTTCATCTTTTATTTAACATCTAGCCAGCTACGGGCAAACATGCACGTGGATGAAGTTAAATGCACTGTCTGTTAAAATACATCTGTGTGTGTGTGTGTAAACACAATGTGGGGAGGAAAAATACTGCTGAAAGTATGTGGAATGATTTTCTTTGTAACCAGTGAACTGCAGAACAAGATGCTGAGGAATGCTGAAGTTTCATCATGCAGCCAGTTATGGGCGGCATGTTGTTTTCGTCTCAGGATAAATAAGCTTGCAGGAAAAAAGCAAAGCCTGACTGATGTGGATAGACGGTGATGGAATGAGACTAGTTTTCAGCAACATGTTACACATCAATGCATCTCCAGACTCCGAAATGAGGACGGAGTGGTGTAACAGAGGCTGTGTGAGAGTGCAAGTGTGTGTCAGAAGTTCAACCAGAGGGCACAGGGCTGTAGAGCGCAGCCTGCACTTTGATACTTTCGTCCTCATTTGTTTTTCCATATTTTATACTTTGCAGAACCAGAAAAAAAGAGACCCTGGTTTCAATGCAACCTTTTAAGAAAACAAGTTTTCCAAGGATGAGGAAAAAAAGAAGACTATATTCAACATTAAAGAGCTGTAGATACATAAGTTCAAGAGAATTACTTCATTTATGGATTTGTACCCTTGATCTGTGTGTTTACGACTAAGTATAGGATGAGTCTGACAGACTGAGCCAGCAGCGTGTGTGTAGAATCAGATCTTGTCCTTTCTAAGAATAGTTATAGTCTTTAACATGTCCGCTTTCTGCTGCAGCACAAACACCAGACACACCTTATCTTCATCTTGGCTTTGCGTGATGCCAGTAAGGACCATTGTTTGGTACAATGTGAAAGCACACGGCTGACGTCCAAGTTGGGTCGATATAATGATCGCTGTTGTTTAACCTTTGTACAAACATCTGATCAAACTGGAGCATGATGTGAGGTCTCACAGGTGGATGAAATAAATAAATCTTACAAAAATAAAACCTTATGCTTTAAAATAAACACCTTGTGTAAACTCCAAAAAGGAGGACATTTTTTGGCAGACGAATTGGGGTATTTAGCATATTTGCGGTTGCTGAAACAATGTGAGACAGTTGGCGAGGTTAGGTACTTTTGGCACCATCAGTAGTGTATCAAAAAGTGTGAAATCCCCAAAGTGCTCTAAAAATGGTTTTCAATTTCTGACTTCCTAGACAAAGGTGCGCATTACATTTACACATGATCTTGAAGCTACTGAGCAGCATTCTTTTATATGGCATGATTTGCTTCTGATCAAAATGCAGTCATTAATTACATTTTTTAATGGATTCTTCCAATTCTATTTAATTCAGATAATACCTAGACAGAAATGTTTGAATTTGCGTGTTAAAAGCACAGAACACCCTGATTAGAAAGGTATGTGTGTAAGAGTGAAATCCTATTTTCCTCTCTTTTTTAAGGCCTTTTCATTTTTAGATTTCCTTCATAAAATCAGGGTAAAATATTTTCAGGATTTTGCAAATCATTCCAATCTCATCTTCAGTGCATGAATAGTCTTGCGCTCAAATTGCAGTCAGACATTAAAATATGTCTGGATTCACTTGTATTTTTCTTTTCTGCAGTTGTTAAACGTGACCTTCGTTTCTGATTAAATGCAAAATTCTTGTTTTAAAGAAAAGCTTTGGACTCATTCAGTGTGTGGTGTTTTAACTGCCAGCTCTTTTCACGCTTTACATTTCCACCCACGTGTATTATCCTGAGTGAAGCCACTCACTTCTTCTGCATTCTGCTCACTGTACTGTGTCGTGCATTTTCATGCTGTTTTTCAAAAGCAACAATAATCTGAATGTCATATACACTGTGCCTACATTCCCTTTTATTTTCATAAATAGTAAAAATGGTTTGTTTTTCTCTTTCCTTCCATTGCATCTCAGGTTAAACGTGTCCATGAGACAACAGTCCAAAGGTGGCAGAAGGCATGAAGCAACACTGTGATGTTCTAGTGGCTTGTCCATGACACTAAACTCCACTTGGCCCTCTCCACTATCCACCTGCCTCTTCCGTTCTCATCACACCGGACAGCCAGTCACTCACTGTCCCATTCACACAAAGCTGCAATATGGCCAGCAAGAGGAAATCCACTGTGCCCTGCATGATACCATCCAAATCCAAACATGTGCGTGAGGAAATCATCCTGGGCTCGCTCCCAGAACTCCTACCAACAATCCCAGAAGATGGCATACTCAGCATCTCTGGAGAGGAGTCTGGCCATTTTACTCACACCTCCTCCAAATCTGAAAGTGGCAATGAAATGCAGAAGGGAGGCACCTACAGTTGCGTCGCTTGCCGATTCGAGTCCAGAGATCTCAACTACTTTTTGGATCACATGCACAACCATCATTTAGACTTCAGGGCCCAGCCCACCTTTTACTGCCTGAACTGCGGGGTGTCAGTCGTCCGCTTCGAGGCTCTTGCATTGCACAACGCCAACGCTCACCCCAAGATAATGGAGGGCTTGGTTACTGCCTCCTTAATTGTCAGCAAGAGAGATGGAGTAACAGCTGTGGAGCAAAGCCTCTTTACGGACAGCGGAGAAGACTACAAAGAATCTGAGATCTCTCTCACTAAAACACCAATCGCCAAGATGATGAAAGCCAAGGGGGAGCACAAAAAGATTGTGGTTTCTCACACCGTGGAGCTACGCAAGTTAGACTCTGGAAAGGATGTAGACCCCAGCATGCTGACTAATGTGCCTGAACTCCAAAATGGGGCTCTCAGTACTTCTGGTGCCCCAACTATGCCGAGGACCACTGTCACTCATGTGATTACGACAACAGTGTCCAACCAAGTATTTCACCAGCACACTCCCTCCCTTTACTCTCCCATCTCTTCTGACTCAAACAAAGATCTTCCAAAGGTGATGATCCCTCTCAGCAGCATCCCTACCTACGATGCCGCCATGGACACCAGCAGTTTTCTCAAGACATCCTTTGGCAAGTTTCCCTACCCGACCAAAGCTGAGCTCTGCTACCTAACTGTGGTTTCAGAGTTCCCAGAAGAACAAATCAAACTATGGTTTACTGCCCAAAGGCTGAAGCAAGGCATTAGTTGGTCTCCTGAAGAAATTGAAGAGGCTAGAAGGAAAATGTTTAACACTGTTTTCCAAGGGGGAACACCCCACAAGCAACCTGTGACACCACGGCAGGTCAATCACATCATAACCCACCACACTGTCCCTGCCCATCCGGGCACCAAAGGACCAAACCTTCAAGTGGCCAAAGTTCCATACAGCAGTACAAAACCCAGGTCTCTTGGGTCCATTGGGGTCATAACAACACAGGCCAATATGACAACCAAGCCCCGTGTTACAAGGGTCTCGTATTCTTCTTCACTTGCCCCGCAAAGGTTTCCTTCAATTGTCCGGACAACACAGGAACCAACCAAGAATACTGAACCCCCTGTGGACTCAGACAAGAGCAACGGCCTGGACTTGGCAGGAAGCAGCAGTTGTGTCAGTAGCACTAGCAGCAGTCGAAGCAGCAGTAGCAGCAGCATCAGCAGCTATTCCAGCTGTAGTAATGGTGTTGAGAACAGGAAACTTGGGAACAACAGCAGCCCAACCAACAGCATCAACAGCGTTGCCACCTGCTCAGCCAGCATTAGCAATAATGGTGAGCATTGTGCTGCTGTCACCAACAGCAAACCGAGCACGAAAAGCAACAGTTTGCCCGCTGGCTCAGACGATTCAAACAGCGATACAAGTGAAGCGATCACTGACAACACCAGCAACTCCACCTGCAACAATCATAACGACAGCAACAGTGCACCAGAACTGGCCCACGCTGAGAAGTCTGACAACAAAAACAACAATTACATACACAAGACCAATAGCAACAGTATTAGCAGTGAATATTCTAGTTCCACCTGTAATGACAGTGTCTCTAAACAAAATTATGCCAGCAAATCCCCAACTGAAAGCACCAGCACCACTATCGTTACAAAAAGCAACTCATCCATTTTAGATGAGGCAAAATGCAACAAAGACTTTCCAATAAAAGGCATGTCAATCTTACAGCAGCTCATTAAAGAAGAGGACCCAAGTGTTGGAAACAGAGAGTGTCCAGAGCTCAGAGTTGACCCCATTAAAATCAACTTTAAAAGGCTGAAGATGAACGAACCCGAGACTACAGCTGAGGTTGTGCATCAAGAATCCAAGTGTGAGATTGAAGTATCTGCCTGTCATACATCTTTCTCACCACCCTGGGGCAACAAGACCACCCAGCAACTGCAAATCCTCCGGGAAGTTTTCTCCACCACCCGCTGGCCCAGCAGTCTGCAGTACGAAGAGCTGAGCATCAAGACAGGCCTTCCTAAGTCAGAGGTGGTCCGCTGGTTCAGTGACAGCCGGTACAGCCACAAGAACGGGCAGCTGAAGTGGTTGGAGACTTATCAGCGGGTGCCTACAGAATCAGAGGAGACAAGGGCCCATGGGGACCCTGAAACCGACTCATTGAAAGATCCTCCAGCAGCCAAAATGATATTATTTGAGCAAGAAAAGAACGAGCATCTTGAAGAAGCAGGACTGAACTCAGGGCAGCAGGTTGTGTGGCAGGATTCCTATGCACCGCTGCTGGCCCTGACGAGGTCCGACGGGGGTGGTGAGCGTGAAAGAGCCGAGGAGGCAGAGCAGGACCCCTGGTCCAAAAGAGGAGAGGACCACCAGCAGCCAGCGACAAGTCAGTCCCCCATCGAACAACAGACCGAAGCCAATCAGGCCAGGTACTTGACTCAAAATAACCCATTTACAATCTACTAAAGTTAGGTACTTTTTTTATTCAGGGCACCTTGTGATTTTTCAAAGACAAGTGCTGTTTATCAGTCAGGAAAAGGAAAAACAATGTAAGCCAGGGGGAGTGATGAAAGTGTGACAGCTTGCTGTTTGTAGTGGCTGCTGCGTGATGTACAGTAAAAAGGAAGCAGGAGAAGTGTGCACAGGTAACTCATGCTGAGGAGCTTATTCAGGCAATCAAAGGTCTGTGTTTAAGAAGCTATTTTTAGACAAGTCTGGGCACTAAATTATAGATTGAGAGCGAATGCTAATATGTGTGAATAAATCATGACAATTGTTTTTGATGAGAAAGATTTAGATGCAAGTTTACATATAAACAAGTTTTTTTTTTTACAATGCCACTCTTTTCAAATGATCCAACCATGTGCTTACATTTTGATTTGTGTGTGTGTGTGTGTGTGTGTGTGTGTGTGTGTGTGTGTGTGTGTGTGTGTGTGTGTGTGTGTGTGTGTG
>JAVKLF010000110.1:18016146-18037043 GCA_034783495.1 Millerichthys robustus | reverse complement strand
TGTGTGTGTGTGTGTGTGTGTGTGTGTGTGTGTGTGTGTGTGTGTGTGTGTGTGTGTGTGTGTGTGTGTGTTAGGGATCGCCCGAGGATGGAGCTGCTGGAGGTGTGAGGAAAGCAGACCTAATCTAGCCAGAGGAACGTGGCTTTGCTACCCTGGTCATACTCTTAAAAAAAAAAAAAAGTGTGTTCATAATGACAGCAGATGTGATTGTAGCTGGACCGTTGGACTCTGACTGAAACTGTGAATACCCCCCACCCCTCCCGTCCCGTCCTCTTCTTCCTCCCTCCTCTTCTTCCATCTGCCATCACTTCCTGCCATCGTCAAAAAAAGAAAGAACTTCTCACCTTTGAGTCCTGTGATGTTTTAAGCCTTTCATGCTTCTTTTGTGGTTGTGTGGGGAGGGTGCACAATGAGGTCAGAACAAGGGATCAAAGAAAAGAAAAGAAAAGACGCACACTGACTGGAAAACTGACTTGAATGAACGAAGATAGGTCGGGATAGGGCCAAGAGATATTGTTTCTGGGGCCATAGGGAGAAATATATAAATATAAATATATATAAGGGTAAAACTGCACTATAAAAGATGGTTTGTACTGATTGGACAAACAAAAAGAAATGTGTCAAAAAAACGTTATTGTTGGCTTTGTGATATTTTTTACTTTTTTAGCAACCAGTACTTCAGCACTGCCTTGAATTTTACTTTTTCCGTTATTTGGACTTTTTCGATTCTATCTACTCTTCTATGGTCACTGTAAGTCCAGATGCAATCAAACGTGTTCTCATTTAGATCTGTAAAAATGTTGGTGATCACTTTCAGCTACACACAAGAGACTATATACGATGCACTAATGAAGACAGCAATGTTTAAAATTTATGGAAGAAAAAAAAAACAATCACTGCTTCACAGCGAAAGTATTGACAGCTTTGTTGAGATCAATACACTACACTGCCCTGCAAACTGAACAGAGAAGCCTGTCACGCTAACGTTGCCTTACTCAGCTCTGTCCGTGTTTATATGACCTGTCTGTTCATCACCTTGCTTTCGAGCTACTGTGCTGTTCAAAAATAAAGAAAAAAAAAACATGCCAGTGTATTGATAGTCACTGTTGGTCTGTATCTGTTTAAAATAAGTTATCTTGTGCTGCTTTCTGTACACTTGGAGATGTGCAACTTTAAGCTGTAAAAATTTTACCTGGCAAAAAAAAAAAAAATCTCAATTAGATCCCAAGACACTGGCAGAGTGAGATATTGTGCTTGCTAGAGAGCCAAATGAGGAGGTCCGTGCTCTCCTCTGATTTTTCTTGTTTATATATAAACATACAGTCACTACATGAATCTTACGAAGCTGCATCTTTGTCAAGCTGCTAATAGCTCAGAACGGTGCTATACCATCCAAAGTGAAATTGGAGGCATATCTCCTACCAGCAGTGTATGCACTTGTCGAATGTTACAAATTTATTTTGGTCTGAGATCAATCAAATCTGGACTTATGGTGTTTATGATCACAAAAAAACAGTAGTCTGATCATAAAGTACTGTTGTATCGTTCTTTCTACGCTTCTGAGTCTTTACAGAATAAATTGAATACTCACCAAGCAGCGGTTTTTTTGTTTGTTTGTTTTGTCGCCCCCAGCTCCACCCGGCCTAGCAGCAGTTCTACATCCACCAGGACATCATTCAGTGTTAAGAGGCAGAGTTAGGAAACTCCTATAGAGCCACCTGCTGAGAAGCAGCTGGTAGTACAGTTTGTCCTGAGAATGAGGATGTTCAAACAGAGGAGCAACATTCTGATATTTTGAACTCATTTTAAAGTGTTGATTAAAATTAAAGGTCCAGCATTCATAGAAGGAATGCATATCACCCGCCTTCGTTCATGTCAGTTTTAAACCAAGATCATCTTATGAGAAGTGAGAACGTTTTGGTCAAACATAGTAAATGATATATGTAGCCCCATGTGACAGATGTTATTTTAACAGGTATGACTCTCAGCTACTGCCATATAGTTTTAGCTCGACATTTGAGACACTTGTTATGCTTCAGTTCTTTCGTTTGCCAAGATCAATTAGTTGTGGATTGAATTTGAATGACTCCAAAAATTATTCAGTTGAAAATCTAATGACTTTTTTGAAAGTTCTATTCTAATCTGTATGATAATTCATGGGATATTTTACTAACAGAGTGGATGCCAACAGTTTATGTAGTTGTAGGGGAAAATATTGTGTAGTGTGCCATTGTTCAGCTACCACTACACCATACCTTACCTTAAATTCTGTAAAATCAACTGAGCTATAGAAATGTTCTGTTTGCTAGGTAATTAGCTGTGGCAGCCAATTCGAATTGGATAGACTCCAGAAGTTAATGAGTAATTCCTGGATTTACATCCAGTGATTATTGTCTGAGAGTCAAACAAACATTATCACTGCCAGGCTAGAATACAAAGACATGAAATTACTGTAGAGATGTTTCTGCAGAACAAGAAACAAAAGATGGTTGAGTTGGTTTGCTGACATTTGTTACTGCTTCATTTATGAGACTAAATAAGATGCATTTAACCTTTACATGTACTGAAGCAAAGAATTAAAACAAAATTAGCCACAAGATAACCTTGTATAAATGAAAAAAATATTTTGCCACACCCTTTACTTCGTAACAAAAAAATGTCTTCAAATCTTCAAAAAATATTAAAGAGATTAATGAATTTGTTCAAAAGAAAACAACATTTACCTGAAGGAATTTATTCATTTTTTTCCAATCTACAATGAGCTTAAAACTCAAACATGATCAAAGGCTATGACAAAAAAAATTAAAATAAAAAGGTTAAAACAGGAGAAGGATGTTGACTTTTCGGCTGCACACATCAACCTTCCTATTGCAAGTGAAACAGAGTGGAATAAAATGAAATGTTCATTCACATTAAATGTTACATTACTTTGTCCTAAATCATCATACAATTAAAACCGGCCTACACTGTAACAGTTTAGTGATTTCACACCCCCACACTTTTTTTTGGCAAAGTTGATTTCGCACACACCACCGTTGTAGGAGGCAAGACGATTTCCATCCACTACTAATTACATTATAAAGTTATGTTCAAGTAACAGATACGGGTGTTTTGTTTTCAAAAAGCATTTGCTAAAATACTTTAAAATCAGATGTCAGGGCTGTGCAGAGATTGGAAGGATGCTTGCAAAGCAAAGGGTAAAAATCATGTTTACACTGACGAAAAGATAAGTCCCTGATAGAGGCTGAAGAAAGAAATATTCACATTCTGCTTGCTGAAGTAAATATGGACACAGTTGCAAGATTTTCCCCTTTGCCTGCCCAGACATCCTCTCACAGCAATTTAACATAGTCCAGTTTAAAATATTCACCCAGACAGCGTACATGGTTGAGTCTGACACAAACACTCACACACTCACTCACACACACATTTTCTTGAAAGGCGAGTGGGTGTACTTAAGGATTTCATTTGATTTTAATTTGTCTAATAAAATATAGAATTCATTAATAATACATGGGAGAGCTAAAATACATAAGAGTGAAAAGAAAATTTAAATGATACAAAGCATTTTTTGTTTTTGCGTAACACAACTATAGGACCACAGAGTTGTCAGGTTTTTGTCCCTGAGGAGGGACGGAGACGAAAGTCAAGAAGTCTTTAGATTACTGGAACTTTACCTCGACCGTCTGTCATGGATATATTTCCAGCCCCGTTACCTGATCTCAGATCAGATACTATCCACAACACCATTCAGTTTGGAATGGCCTCATCTCCTTTCACCACCTTGCTTCCATGTTTTTCCCCACATATTTTTTTAATTTTTTTTACACACTTTAAAATTCCTTGTTGGTTCTGGCCATCAAGCAACATTTTTGAAAGCTAAAAACTCAATTAAAAAAAAGTTTTTCGATAAATAAACTGGGATTTAAAATTCATAGTCTTCGTCTGCCATGTCAATGGCCCAAGCAAACTTCTCCCGCTGGGTTTTGTTGTAGATCTTCTCGACAGGAATGCCCCACTTCTTACACCTACAGGACCAAACGATTTCAACCATTTTAAACCAAGGAGAATAAAGATCAGATGGACACAAAGTGCTGAATTTAAAGTTTAAAGACCCTTTTCATCATCTTACCAAGCCACAGAAATGCGTGGGTCCAGATAATTGAGTTTGGAAGTGCCAAGAGCAATCTGCTTGTTCTCTTCACGATCAGTCGCCTGGACCTCCAGCTTCATCAGTTGCTCCTCTATCCTTTGAACTGCCTTCCTCTTGCTCTCTACAGCCCTGTAAAGAAAATAAAAACGTTAGCAAGCAGGATAATTATCAGGGGAATTGCAATTCTTTCAAAACATGAATACATACTTTCTGGATTTTTCATCTCTGTGTACTTTGGCGTCAGCCTTGGCGCTCTTCAAGTCTCTCTTGGCTTCAGAAAGCTGGTCCTTTTTAGCATCAATCTAATAATTAAAAGAAAAGTTTAAAATGCACAATCTAGCTTGGGTTATTTGAAAAATCAGCTTCTTTATCCACAGTGTAAAATACAAATAGTCAACCATTAAAGACCGTCTCCACTATGACCAGCAGTTAGTCTATATTTTATTTTTATAAACACAAAATATTAATCAGCACACAAAAAAAAACACCCAACATTACCTTGGTTTGCAGGTTCTGCATAGACTTCTCAAAGGTCTTGGGTGGAGCTCTCTGATGGTTACAGAGGATGGCCACTGCCCTGTTGGCCCGGTTGTAGGACAAGATCTTAGCTGGAATGTTTTCATCCGCTAGTGGGACAGAGGACAAACACCAAACAAAACAAAAATAAAACCAAACATGTTTACAGTCTTTACATCGTTCATAGTTTGTTATAGAGGTTTGAATTTAAGGTCTGACACCTACCAGTTGTGAGCTCCTTCAGTTGTTGCTGCAGGGTGATGGAAGCATTGTACGTACGGAAAACTTTAGCTGTAAGACCGTCCATAAGCTCCTGAAGATGCTTGTTCAGAATAGAAGTCTGAAGAAATTCGAGAAATCCATTTGTATAAAAGAGGGGGGGGGAAATGCAGAAAATCTTTCTAAGTATCTATGCAAGTTAAGATTTTACTGACCAAAAACAAACACAAAAGATAATATCAGTATTTTGACTTACATTCAGACGATCAAACAGGTCATCATCAGGTTCTTTGTTTTCCATGAACAGCTGAAGGTTTTTAAAGACCTTAAAAAATAAGAAAAAATAAATTTTAATCACAGCTAATTTTAAAAACACTTCATATTTTACATGGCAGTACTGTCCTGGTGTTTACCCTTTTCTCCACAGGCACTCTGTTGTAGTAGCGGATGGAGTCTTTACCCAGGAAGTCAAATTCCACCACAAACTCTTGACCTTCACTTTCTGGATACAGTTTGATGTGTTCAACTCGGAGCGAGCAGCAGCCTACAGTGTCTGCAGTCTCTCCTTCTTCCTTCTCATTACCTGCCCTCAGAGCCAGCTGGTGGACAAAACAAAAGTTGAATTAATAAAGCATCATCTTTACTAAAACTAGTATTTAAGTACAAAATAATAGCACCACCAGTCAACTTCCAAAAGCTTCACCTATATCAACTCTTTGAACACAATACTCACCTTGTCAATGAAATAGAGAGCCACAGCCCGCTGCCTGATCCTCATCTCCTTGGACTTCCAGTCCTCGCGATACTGCGCTCTAATCTTATCTACGCTCTTCTTCAGTCGACGAGCTGTTTCATATTTCTGCCAATCTTTCTCCCCCTGCAAGGCAAAACATTAAAATATAAAAAAGGTAAACTGGGGTAAGCCTAGGTTTGTGTAAATCAAACAATCCAACTCGAAGCAAAAATTAGAAGTTTATATGTTGACACTGAGTCATAAATTACTGTAGTAAACCATTTCATCAAAACATAAGTTCTTCATATGTGATCACATTAGCACACCTTGATTCGGGAGCTGGGGTTCAGCATAATGTACTTGATGGAGCCTTGAATGTTTTCTGTCCATGACACCAGCCATGTCACTTTGTTGTCATGGCGAACTTCTTTCCATTTGTGGCCCTTTGGAGGCTCAGGGCACTTGGAGTCCCTAAATTGAACATATAAGAGTTCTAATCATTTACACCACGTTTATTTCATCAGTTCATCTGACACTTAGGTCTGAAAAACTCTCAACTCACTTGCTGCAGTTGATGATGATGTCTTCAGGCCTAATACGCCGTTTAAGCATTCCCATTTTTGGATGATCTCCTCGACCGCGAAACAGTCCAGGGGGCTCAATACGGAAGTTAGCGATACGTTCTTTGTGGTTGTCCATGAGGCAGAAACCATATTCCTGCAAGGTGCGCTCATTTTGTTCTTTTATTTTCTAGAAAAGTAGGGGGAAAAAATTAATTGGATTTAATTAAGCATTATTTAAAATCTTTCTATACTTTTCAAAAGTACTAAATTTTGTAGCCTGCTGCCTTATTGAGCAGATTCCTGATTTATTCACATAAAGTGACAAAAATGTGTGGAATTAGGAAAGACTAAAGGTTTTAATGGGCTGAAGTTGAAGTCTTCTGAAACACTCAAAGCACTTATTTTTCTTAAAGTTCTTAAAGACACCACAATTCAGAAATCAGCTTTAGACAGCTTCATTGTTCAAAAGGTCTACAGTCTTTAAGACCTTTGTCTAACCTGTTTCTCCTCTTTTGTCATGGCTTTTCTGGCTTCAGACTGTGCCTTGAAGTACTCGCTCATCTCAATGAAATTACACTTCTTCAGGTCTGTGATTTTTGACTTTTCTTCTGAAGTCATTTCCTAGATTCGGACACAAGTTAAACTTACATTTTTTTTAAAAACTTCAATTAAATAATAATAATTCACCCAAGTAGATATTTCCTTCTTACCTTTCTCCAGTCTTTAAAGAAATTTTTACGAAAGATGTCTTTTGTGGTGTACTCATGATCTAACATTTTGGCAAAGAATGTAGCCACCTCTTCTGCTTCTGGGCTGAGCTTCATGGGTTTACCTGAGATGTACAAGAACATTTTTATTCACACCTGCACTAACTGAAATAGAAATTTACAATAAAAGTGGGGGGAAAAAGCCTGTGTGCATTGCAGTCTTACCATCATAATAAAACTTTACATTGCTAGGAAGAGGTTCATACGGAGGAGCAAATACTGGCCCTTTGTGTTCAAGAAACTTCCATTTAACACCATCTGTGTATCGCTCCTCTTCCCACCTGAGGTCAAAGACATTTGTTTAAGCCTAAATAAAACCCCTCGTAATACAGCTTTCCTGTCCACACACTGATAAGTATAAAAAGGTACAACAGCTAGCTAACATGAATTCACCATTTCCACTTCTCCTCTGGTTCTTGCTTTGCTTTCTTTTTTCCTTCAGCTACTTCTCCTTTTTTGCCTTTTGTTTTTTTGGGCTTAATGTCCTAAAATGAGGAAGAGAAAGTATTAATGTTCTCCTCTAAAGATGGGAAACAAATAATATAATCTGTAATAGCACTCAGTCACTGTTCCATAGTCCACCTGAAGTCTTTACCTCATCTTCCTGTTTCCGTTTTTTGGCCTTCTTATCATTTTCAATCTTTATCTTCTTTGGCTTAAATTCAGAGCTGAAATAAACACGCCCAATGTTATAAAGCTGACTGACCAAACTGTTGTAACCCAACGACATCGAATCAAATAAAATGGCAACACCCTTACTCATAATCATCATCTCTCTCTCTTTTTAGAGACTTCTCATATTTAGGCGAGTGGTACAGGTCATCCTCAGGCTCAGACTTCACGTGTAGGCTGCCAAAAAAATAATAAAAAATAAAAACACTTTTAACCTTTGTTCAGAAACATCTGCTGCATATTTAATAAAGATCTCAAAAGAAATTTTTTGTCTTGACAAACCTGGTAAATCCATTCTCTTTTTCTTTTTTGACTTTACCATCTAGGGACTTTATCTGAAATGAAAACAAAATTATTAATAAAAAAACTGAAGCGCAACAACTTGCCCAATTTGACAACTAGGGTCATTACAGTTCTTAATTCAATGCTACTTTCAGCACACAACTTAGATGGTGAAATCTTACAGCGTTTCAAAAATAAAACATGGCTGCAGAGGAAATCAGTAAAAATACTAAGGAAATTCTGACACGACAGCGTTTAAATGATCATTGTTAGTGTTGTATGATCACTTTTCTCCACAGCACAAAATGCTCATATTTTATTTTTTAGATCCAACTGTGTGTTATTCTACATTTGAAGAAGACGGTAAACCATTTCTATTGTATTTTGCTTAAAAACAAGCACAATACTAAAGCTCTGCATGAAAGAAAATCCCTAAACATAGTTCACACATCTTAAATTTTATTCATGCAACATTTTTATGTCCTGCCTACAAAAACACTTTGGTACAAGTTTTACCTTTTCTTCTTTTCTCTTTTCTTTGTGCTTGTCCTTGTATTTGTCTGTGCTGCCATCTTTGTGCTTCATCTTTTCTTTGTCCTTGTGTTTTTTGTTTAGGACGTCCTTGTAATCACTAAAATTTGAGAAATTAACTATTAGTTTAGATTGTAAAACTCAAAGGCTCATGTTTATGTTGACAAGATAGAGACTCGAATTGTGAGGATGCTTGTTCTGTACCTGTTGCCATGCTTTAATTTCTCCCGTTCCTTATCCTTTTTGTGTTCCTTATGTTTGTGTTCTTTCTCTTTGTACTTGTCTTTTTGCTTGTGAGAGTCTACAAAAAAGAAAATAGGTCATCTTTACATGTAAACACCACAAAGTCAATGGTCACATGAAAATGGGAGTGTAGTTTCACAGAGCAAAGCAACGTTGCTTTATAAACTTTGAAAAGAATGCATGTTGTCCCACACTGCATTACCAAAAACAAAGACTAAAAACTTACTACATTTCAATCCAAGTATTTGGTGCAGGTACCCCCACTACTCTTTGATACTGCAGGATTTGAATTTCTTAGAAAGACCAATTAGAAGCAAAACGAATAAAGATAAACATCATGCCTGTATGTGTTGAAAAGCATACAACCTAACTTGTCAAAACAGGCCATCTACCAAAGATCCACAGGCTTCAAGACAACAAAGGACACTCAAGACACTTATGATAAACTGAGATATAGGTTTTTAATTGATCACCATTTACAATATGTATAATATGAAACCTCTTCAGATAACATGCAAAATATGAGATTTTACATGAACGTGTGAGATTTGTTCTTTGAAGCAGTTTTCCCTTATACAGCAGCACGGCACCCTCTAGTGTCTGCATCATGCATTTTTAGACTAGATTCATTCGACAAGCTGAAACGTGCAGGTTTACTCCTGTCCAATGTCTAAATTTTGTAAGAAAAATGTCCATTCTAATTTATACACAGGTATCAGCTTCCAGTCTTTAAAATTTTTAAAAACCAAGACATTTTTTTAAAAACAGTTTAAAAAGTACTGTTCAAAGCAAACATAAGTGTGAAGCTGGAAACTTTATCAATGAACAATTAATCAATCATTAATAAAAACAAATATCAGAATAGGACAGATACTGGATACACACTTGATTTAGAGACACCACATTTCATTTGCCTGTCCCTAAACATAATACGTATTAAATACAGTTGAAGTACACGTTAGACCAACATTAAAATACTTTAAATTCTTCTTTGTTAACTGTGCTTCCCTGTAAAAGCCATCAAAATACATTTCACCCAACTCAGAAGTATTTTTGAAGTTATTAACACACTGATTTGGATTTCACTTTAAATTGTAGATACACGAAAAGTGTTCTGCATTTAAGTACAAATACTTTTGTAACAGGAAATTCTCAAACAATATTGATCCCTACTATGTTGGTGATCATAACACAAACACACACCCAAAATAACCACAGATCCCATTGGGGAAAAACAAAATTGTACATTGCACTCTGTGTAATTAATGCAGACTGATCTTTTTTTTAAATCATAAATATCTTGTTTTACTAATAAGTTTATATCTATTTTAATATCACTTATTTTTTTCTTCAATTGAACATGGTGTTTTTATTGTAAAACCTAAATCTCATTAAGAGTAAATTTAAAAATCTTACATAACTCATGGGTTGGGCTAACTTGTGATGGACAAGTTGCACACTGTATGTGCAGAATATGATGAATATTTTTCAAATATATACACTTTCCTAAAGAGTTTTGCAGCATATTTTCATATACAGATGACTGTCATGCAAACGCCCATCAGAGAAACAAGTTGTGGTTTATAATCCAATTTAAGGACATGTCATCATAGTCTGTGTAGACTGAAAATTAAAACCTTGTCTTTAGCACACAATTTTATGAAGATGCATGTGTCTGTGGTTCTACATCAGCTGCTTTAAAGTTATTCTTTATCATCTGCAGCTGAAACAAGGCAGGCAATGATGTATTTTGCCAGTATGTGTTTATGCCTACATGTAAACATTCTAAAGAGTACCCCCCCCCCCCCCATTATAAGAAATCCTAACATTCTTAAATTAAAAAAATGAATTGAACAACTTTTTAAACAAGTGATTTCTATTGACTTTTTTCCCAATACTTATTCAAAGTTGGAAAATGCAAATATCAGATTTCACACTTACTTACATTTTTAACCATGCATGACTCTAATGTAACAACCACCACATAAACAGTAGTGTTATTAGTAGCAAAGTTTAAATTACTCAGTTATAGTACTGAATCAGTTCAAACTATCCCTCTACTTGAAGAATTATGGACATTTTGTAGCAATTACAAGAAACACTTAAATGACAAATGCAGTGTACAGTAAAACAATGATCTTAGTCACCATTTGAACAAGAATCCTTATCATTTCTCCTCCCCAGAAGCATCTACACCTCACAGCCCGGGTTCAGCTTGTAGCAGTCAGGCCGCTACACCGAAAAAGAAAATGGCGCAGAGACTAAGTCCTCAACCCCCAAACCCTCACTTTCAGCTGGGAAATGCGCCATTTAAAGCTAACTAACAAGAACTTCTATCGTCATAGACTGGTAAAACACCTCGAGTTGTATCCCATTATTAATTTAGATGGGCAAAATAAAAAACGGAAATGCTTTTAAAGGGGTTTGCTTTTGAACAATAGGCGCTTGTGAGAGAGACAGAGGACTTAGTCTCTGGACGCCATTTCTGTTCTCCACTGAAAACTAACACAACGTTGTATTAAAACACTCAAAATAACGTAACATTTTCAAGAAAACGTCCATTTTCATTTGTAAGACAGGGGTGATAACTTACCATTGACCCGAGAGCCACAGTCAACCTGGAAAAATCAAAAACATGAGTGTTAAATTTCGCACAAGGTTGGCTAACTAGCCGGCTACCCAACTTTGAACTTGCTCAGAGGCGACAGTTTGTTCTGCTGCTAGCTTAGCTAGCCTGCTTAGGAAGCCGCTAGGGCTAACACGGGTTGAAGCTAATGAAGCGTTACTTCCACAGTCTTTGCCTTTTATAGATAGCAAAGCGCTAGCTAGGCAGTATTCGGTTCAAACGTCCCCACAAATATGTGACAAAACTTGTCAAGACGGCGCTAACAAAGAAATGACGTGGATTACACACAGCCGGCTAACTGTGCTATCAGATACTGTTAGCCGAGTTACCCTGTCAAACCTAGAAAATACACGGCGCTCTATAAAAGAAATGGCATTACAAAATAGATTGTAAATTACCTGATCCTCGTTATGGGAATGGTCCCCACTCATTTCCTTAGCCTTGACTGAATTTAAAAAAATACTAATTAAAAAAAGTGAGTAACACGTATGTCACCGCACACGGGCGAGTGGATACAGGCAGAATGAAGAAAAAGAACCGTTGTGTAAGAGTTTAAGTGCGGATTGTATACAAATGCGCATGCGTCATAATTTAAATGGTTAAAAAGGACTGTAAGCTCCTCCTCCTTACAAAACGTGTTGGGAGTGAGGTCCATATGTGTCAGAAACACAGACTAAAATGGTTCTGAACTAGTTATTCTTGTATTTATTACAACATATTACAATATTACAATTGAGTAAAAACAAAGAGAAGCATCAACTCATTATTATATCACATCTTTAAAAAGTCACTGTTTGTCCAATTGGATCTGTCATTTGATGAAAGCAGGTCTTACTAAATAAGGCTTCTAGTTTGACACATCCTAAACAAATGACATCCATCCATCTGTCCATTATCTTAACCTGCTTCTTCCTTTCACGGTCACTGTAAATACTGTAAAGTGAAACACTCTATTTCAAAGCAGCATCAGCACTTTACAGAGTGGTTAGGGTTAGGACCTCATGGATCAGAAAGGCCTGTTTTGCTCCCTAGAACCAATACAAGCAACTCTGACGAGAGATTCAATAGTATAAAAGTTCACAAATATGCCACATATCCAAAATGTTTCTGGGGATATCTAAACTGTAAAAAATCCTAGTATAGGACACCCTCTGCATATACATCTAGGCCTAGCAAATTCCAGGATAAGATATTCTCAGGATAAACATCTAGTGTTGGATATCTTTCATATATATACATCAATAATTGTTTGTCATGAATTCTTTTTAATTTAGTTCTGACCTGCTCAAAAATATTAACATTCAATTGTTTTTTAGAATTTTAACCCCTTAAATTATAGCCTAGTTTTTTGTTAATATTTTGAATTAATTATTTACTAAAATTATACAAAGCAATAAAGATTTTCTATAGCCTAAATTAGATATTACACAGATGGGGCTTTGGTAGTAACTGAAGTCTTGGATATGTCAAAGATTTGCAACAAATTGATTTGATATCAGTAGTTTTTATGCAGTAATAAATACTCCCTCTGGTGTCCTTTGTGGCCAAAACTGTTACACTGACGTCCATTAAAACCTATATTTTAACCTCACTGTATTTACAGTTTAAAATTAGACATTTTTACTTGGTTTCACTATAGTTTGTTATTTTCCCAATGTTGGCAGATGCATTAAATCCCGGTATTTTTGAAAGTTCTATTATGGCATTTTTAGACCACCAGAGGGTGCTAAGAGTGATCTCTTTGCGTGTGTGTGTGTGTGTGTGAAATTATTTCTGATGATCAAAACGTTAATTTAGATGTTTAGATTAGGAACTCATTTCACACATACACACACCAAGAAAAATAAAGCATTTGGTTTCCCCTGGTGGTCCCAAAGCTCCATAATATAACTCTCCATAATAAGGTCACTAGAATAAGCATCTGATACTAGCCTATATAAAAAATACTAATGACATCAAAACAATCAGTGGTGGACGAAGTACTCAGCTATAGTACTTGAGTAAAAGTATTGATACTTATGGTCAAATCTTACTCAACTACAAGCAAAAGTTGCTGGGTCAAAAATCTACTGAAGTTAAAGTGCTGAAGTACTCACTTTTGAAAATACTTAAGTATTCAAAAGTACATGCATTTAAAAGTACTTAAGTATTCAAAAGTACAAATTAAATTATCTAATATCAGAACATTGCTGTATAATGTTCAGAGTAATTTTATAGAACCTTGTAACTTTCAGAAACCAAATGAGTATGACATAAGTTATGAGCTACAGGTGTGATTGGTTCCTTTTGTGAGAAACATCGTGTGGCCGATTGCATTTCAAGGAAGAAAAACAGCAGCTGAGCCAAAAGCAACAAGTAAAGACGCGCTTCCTAGAAATGTAGTCGAGTTGAAAGTACAATATTTGACTTCACTTTGAACTCATTCAAGTAAAGTAAAAATACTCAAAAAAATTACGTCAGCACAGTAATCAAGTAAATGTACTTCGTTACTGTCCACCACTGAAAACAATTTTATTGGTAATCTTTGGCATATCCAAGGCCTTACTGTTGGTGATTTTTCACATTTTGCTGTCAATCACAATATTATTTTTTTTCACTGCAGTGCTTGAGTAAAATAAATTGTTTTTATAGTAGTTCACAATAACAGAGCTCGTGTCCCCCAAAATCCCTAACCCTAACTGAGATTTATGGCATGTATGTATAGACCTTCATGTCAAATTAGTAACTGTCTGAATTGATCTTATTTTTAAAGGTCCTTACTCATCAGGCATTTTAAGAACCCTAGTCATCACCGTCATAACAAAATTAATAAAATAAAAATAAAATCTTGGTTTCTGTACCATCATCATGTTGTTGATACAGGATACAGAATCGTTGGCTGAAAACCCGTTTTTCAGAGTAGCTTCTTTTAGCTGCTCTGATCTCCTTTGTCAGCATCTTTCTGGCCTTATGGACCCTATTCCTGCTTCAGCCATGGCCTGCCAAAGTCCTCTAAGGCTAAGGTCACACTACAGCCAAATATGACCCAAATCAAATTTCTTTACCTTTAAGTGACCCATCTCAGATTTTTTTCCTGACAGTCGTGACAAATTCAATATTTTCAACTTCAACCCAGAACTTTTCAGTATGTGGTACTTGTCGGTACGACTTGTTTGCAGTTTTAGTCTTGGAACTCCACGCGTAATTGTTAATCTTGTTTTTCATTTTGAAAACTGCATAAATAAATATAGGAAATATTACACTATAACAAACACATTAAACCAAATTATTTATTAACATGTGCTGGTGAAGATTCATTCAGGTCATGATCAATCAAAAAATAAAGTAAAAAACAAAACAACTGGACGTCTATTCTTAGTTAGTGAAGGGAACAAAGAGATCAGCCAACAGGTTTCCACATTTACATAAATGAAACATCCATAAATATCCGACAGGCATCAGTCAATTAAACTAAAAAACAGATGTGATTTCAACAGTCTTTTTCTTCTCAACTTGCCATTACAGAAACAAAATGTTACTAAAATAAATTTGAGGTGATATGATCTTTTTTAATAGGATTGAAATATTTCAATGCAAAAATGTAAGTTGACTGTTTTAAGTGGACTTGGGCAGCAGAGCAGTCGCCTCAATGCATGAAGACCGCAGAAACGAACACACACATACACACACTTCTTTGTTACAGATGAAAATACAAGATTTACAATAAAGTGTTTTTGCAATAAGAACTCACCCCTAGTATTCATGCCTGTGCAACATACTTTGTGATGGTTTATTGGTTTCCAGTTGCAGTGTTTTGCACTTTATTCAGTTAATGTATTCACAAAAGTGAAAAAAAAACATAGTGCAATTGTTTACAGTAAATGATTCAAACATTCACATATCTGTACATCTTTTTTCTTGACACATATCAGCAAAAATAAAAACATCAACTAGTTAAACTCAGCATGATAAGGGATGAACAATTAGCATCCCAAAGTTAACATCATAAAGTACCATAGAGACATGTTTTAAATGTTTTATTGCACTCAGCTTTAGTTTACTAAAATGGTTAGAACCAACATTGAGTGCAATATCTGTATAAAATTAAAAAGGTTTAAAAACAACAACAACAACAACAAGAGAAGACTAGCTGAAAGTAGTTCAGTTTTAGATTTTCCTTGTGCTGAAATTCTCTCTTTTGCAAATCCAGATTTTTGAACAGAACATTATACGTATTTTCCTACTCTGGTGGTCACAATATCCATTTCAGTTCCTGCTTTCTGAATGTATTAAAGTGCATAAAATTGGGCGAACTAGGGAGGTAAAGTTGTCAAAAGGCACTGTTATGGAACACAATGTCCTTGTCTTCAAACACATTTAGTGTTCTTGGTTGTTTGGCTTTGAAAGTGACATGGCTGGTATGTGGTACAAAAACATGTAGGAGTCGCACAGCAGCCTCTGAACCAGCTCTGGAGCCTGATGAGGATTCACCCTGGACAACTCCTCCTCTGGCTGACACAAAAAGTCACCAATCTCAGGACATGCTCGGACTTCAGGAATGTTGTAACCATTCTGATCATCACCTGTAGAAGAAAGAGCGAGCGACCTTGAGATTAGAGATCAGCTCAGAAACTGAGATAAAGACGTAAGACGTCAGAGTCGCTCTTAAATGGGCCTTTATCTATTGCAGCCAAGGTTGCATTTCCCACAAAAAAAAAAAAAAAAACTAAACTCATAAGCAACAACTTCTGGATCAAAAACAAATAAAACATACAACGGAATGAGTAATAAAAGATTTAGCTTTGTGCAAAACCAAAGAAACATCTTCAAATAGCTGAAATCTATCTTACCAAATCTGTCTGCCATGCTGTCAAAAAAGAACCACGAGTGTGGATCAGGGCCGTACTTGACAAAGGACACATAGTGGCTGGTTTTAATGCAGAGCACAGCAAACAGCTGAACTGTGTGCCTGGGAACAGGATTATCAGTGGCTACACCTGCTGGGACTACGAGTGCACTGGGAGAGTGACTGCGCCGGGATGGATTGGTGTGCACCTAAAGGGAAAGAAAATTGTAAATGATATATACCGCAGAATTATTTAATGGATTAATTCACTTCTAAAATAGTTTTAAAGACCTACCTGTTTGTTACAGGTACTGCAGAACTGTTTGATTTTTCCAGGTTGCAGTTTGGAATCTGGTAAACACAGAAGACATTCAAACTCTGCCAAACATCCACAGATGAAGCATTCCCTTGGAGCTGTTTGGGGAATAAAAGGAGGTGATCAGCAAACATCTTTAGCATGTTAATTCATAGAAATCATCAGTTAAGCTTATACTATTAGTTGCTCACAGTTGTATAGGAGATCTGTAATGTCCAGCTCAGTGGAGGGAATAATGTGAGAAAACATCTTATACTTGTTTCCACACCTTGGCATCTGGATGATTAAACAGGAGGGCATCTATGGCACAAAAAAGACAATAATTTTAACAACTAAACATTAAGAGAAAGCCTAATTTGAGATAATTTTACAGAATAAAAGACTCACTGTTTCAAATTTGAGGTCACCTGACAGACAGGACGTGTCGATCAGCTGCTGGACAGTGGGAATCTGTCTGATTTGTTGTTTTTCCAGAAAGATTTGGAGAGTATATGCTCCTTGAGATGCTCCTTTTTCTGATCTAAGGTTACACAGATATTCAGTAACTTAACTATACACGTAGTTAATACATTTTACTCTCAGGTGGGTTCAGATCATACCTGAGCTTCAACAGAGGCTCGATACAAAGCACTTTCTGAAAGAGGACTGTAATAAACTCCTCAGGGTCTGTTTTGGGACAAAACAGATCCATGAACAGAGAGCTTCAGTAGTTTATGTTACAATGACCTCATAAAGAGCTCAACGTTTTACATCTTCCAATATACAGATGCATACCTTTTTCATGTGTGCTGAAGGTTTCACAGCCAAGTTGCTTGCGAAAATTCATCACACTCTCTGCCGGCACAAAGCCTTGTCTGCAATTAATACGCAATTTGTAAGTGCACAAACAAAAACGATCTAGAATCTATAAAACAAAGATGAGATGTTTATTTGTAACCTTCCATAGATTTATCATGCCTTTTGTTTTAGAAACTACAAGATGAAAACTTCATCCGAAGCTGTGTTTGTACCTGCGTAAACGATTGATTATCGCTCTCAGAGTGCAGGTTATGGGTTGCTCTTCGTCTGCAGGCTTGTGGCAGATATTATCCACAGTCACAGATGAACTAAACAGGCTGAGAAGAATGGAAAAAATGCCTTATCAGCTTTGAAACGTACACTACGTCAAATGCACCACAGGGATAGTGAACTGGTTTTACCTGAAGAGTGTAGCGTCCAGGTAACACGAATTATTGTGACCCTGTATTCCCTTCATTTTTCCAACAAACAACAACAACGCCTTCGATTCTGGAACAGGTGGTGCATCCTCCCTCAAGTCCTCAAAGGGTGGAACTGAAACAAGCGAATAAAAGCAAACAAATTCCTAACCAAAAACATGATAATTCAATTATTTCACAGGCATCAATTCTTCTTGGTGTCTACCATTCATGCCTCTGACGAAAGATAATGAAATCTCTCAAGTCACTCGGACCATTTGTGAAGCAGCTGGCAGACGCTGTGATGCTAGAAACTGGGATTAGATCCTCACACACAAGAGTCTATGTAAACACTTTATAAAAAAGGCCCTCTGATCAACGACTCAGACTTCAGGCCTTACTAAACATGTTAGTGCAGAGCTTTACGGAGTCACACAGAGTTTCATCTTGCAAACGTCAAAAGAGGATAATTGTGTGAAAACTGATCTAGCATTCAACTAATATTTATTTGTTTTTATTTTTTAAATTTTCTGTACTCCACACCCCCAATCTGACTACTTCCATACATTTAAATGTGTCCCTGTGATGAACTTGCGACCTGTCCCAGGTGTCCCCTACCTAGGGTCTGCTAGAGACAAACATCAGCTCCCCTGCAACACCGCTCAGAAAAGCAGGTAAAGAAAATAGATGGATACATTTTGCAAAAATGTTTAGGTGATTGAAATGCTATGACTTTTGTTTTTGTTATTTTTATATTCAACTTTATTCATAGAAATACATTATGATGCAGTTTCTTATAAAACATTGGTCTCTTTATAAACTGAGTTTTAGTTCTTTTTGAAAATGAATGTTTTTCTTCAGAAAATGCAATAACTCTAGTTATCAGAAAATGTTGAATGTTTTAGAGTAACACGTTTATTAACTTCTTGTAATATGTTCAGCTTTAATAAAACGGTGGAAAGTTTTATACATTGTAATAAATGTGCAATATGAGATTTTAGAGAAAAAATGTCTGACCTGCAGGTGTTTCGGTGGCTCTGAGGGGACTTTGTGCGGAGCAGCTGACAAACCTGCTGTCAGGGCTGCACTTGGTGACAGGGATGAACAAAGCCCTGTTTTCTTTGCAGGTGAAAAACCTCTGATCTCCGTACTTCCCATCAGAGCAGCCTCTCACATCATAGTCCTAAAAACGATGAGATGGCAAAATGAAACCTGGCATCCCAAATCACCACAGATGCACCAAAATGTCAGCTCACTCACCAGTTCCACCCCTGCCCATTCACCTGCCTTCCCCTCAGGGAACCCCAACCACCGAATGACTCCGTACACTTTGACCCCCGTGTTGGAGAGGACCTCCACCATGGAGCCCACCTCCAGAGGCACATGAGCTGTGGTCAGCTGCTGGTTCTGAACCACGCTTAGCTCTGTTCGGTCCTCTGTGACCTGCCGTGCACTTCTTCCAATACTGGGCATGGAGTTGATGCGTGACACTGTTTTCCTGCTTGTACCTGCAGAAACATGTGGAGTGTTAAAAAGTCTTGCAGCATTTTTCTGGCTCACCATATGAAATGTCGACGGACTGACATTAAGCCAGTGTGACGCAGGTCCACAAAAGGAGGCCTGCAGGTAGCTTTAAGAGGAGCTAAAATATGAGAACATGTGATGACTCAAATGTTACACATTCCTGAGCGAGAAGACCAGTTCTTCCAGTCAGTGTTTTCACTGCACCAACTCTAGACTCACAAGTGTTTGGTATAAACTTAAAAATGTCAGTATTTAATGTCCTGTTTCATTTGTTTAAAAAACAAAGCAAAAGTTTTACTCTGTTAAAAATAAATCATAGGTTTCTGTGTGCTAAAGCAGATGAACTTAACGTACTTGCATACTTTCCATCTCTCCACTGCAGTCCCAGCGGGACGGAGTAAGATGGAACCACCTGAACAATGTCTGCTGCACTGAAAATGGGCAGAGGAGCAGCAGGTTTCATTGACAAGAAAGTATCAGTGTCCTACAACAAAGAAGACAAGAAAAACAATCAATAAAATGCAAACAGCTTGTCTTACGTAGAGCTGCAGAACAAACATCTTTGCATATTATGCTCTGCCCAAATGATATCCAGAGATTTTCATCACACACAACAATCACGCTGATAATTTTGTTAAGACATACAGATCCTTGGAGATTACACACTCATTACATGTGGCATTTATGGTTTCATCAGCAGTTATTGCACTGTTGCAACCTTGTGCATTAATACAGACCGATTCGGAGAAAGCAAATATAAAAATACTACAGCTCACCACGAATTCCAGCTCGAAGCCGAGCATGTGCAGATCCTCTTTGCATTCCTTCCTACCAATCTGCATCAGGTTCCTCACCAGTCCGGGGACGTGTCCCTTCTTGTGCCTGACCACCACCAGGTCGTCCTGCGACAGCTCACAGATGGCTGAGAAGAGCTGCGGGTTGCACAGCACCTCAAGGCGTCTGCTGGTGCTGGAAATGAAGAGCAGCAGCTGGGCCTGGTGGCGGGTCAGGGGGTATATGTCCTCCTTCCGCACCAGGCCTCCGTTTTTGGGGCTTCCTGCATTGGTGCCACATCCGTACAGGAGCCCCATCAGCTCTCCGGATGCCGTCTCCGCCTCCACGCGACCAATACAGCCTCTGCAAAAACCTTTCCTCGACTTCCCACGAATGACTATGAAAAACTTCTCGCTCGAGACAGTTTTAGGCTCCATGCGACTGCAGGATTGTTGAAGATGCACAGTTGTATATATACAAGCAACGAACCTGCAAAAAATACAACAGAGATAGCCTAGGCTACTTTACTTTCTACACATTTGCTTTTCCAAAAAAAGTCAAAACAGCAGCTCCCAAACTTAATTAAAAATCTGACCTTTGTTCATCATTAAATATAGCCTAAACTAAAACTAATAAGCAAATTAAGCTAGGAGAAAATGACAAGCACAAATAATGTTCAGGAAACATGCTGACAAAAAGACTTTCAAGTTGGTGTTTCATGACTCACAGAGGGGTCCAGACCCCAAGTTTGTGGATCAGTAAAACAGCCTAAATTCTGAATTAAAACCCGTCTGTGTCATTAATAAACAAATGGCCCGTTGAATTAAACAGATGTGAAAAAGGAAGACAGATGCTCGCTTCAATATCAACGTTTGGAAACAAACTAAATCCTCCAGCAGTCAGATTACTCTTCATTTAACTAAACCTTCAAATAAATCAAGTTGGACTGTAAGGCTG
>JAVKLF010000110.1:17988344-18001533 GCA_034783495.1 Millerichthys robustus | reverse complement strand
GTGTGTGTGTGTGTGTGTGTGTGTGTGTGTGTGTGTGTGTGTGTGTGTGTGTGTGTGTGTGTGTGTGTGTGTTCCAAGTGGAAATGGTCCCTTCGGAGCTGCAGCCCTTTCCCTCTTCACAGGAGGATCATCTCTCCCCCTCAGAGACAAGGCTGACAGGAAGTGGGAGTTTACATTGGCCTACTTCACCTAGAAAAAGCAGGCCTGGGTTGAAGAGCTGCAGACATCAAGTGCTTGTTCTGCTGCTGCACTTTGCCACCACCAGAGTCATGTCCCCACCAACCCCCACCAGCTCAGCTGTCCCACCCTCGTGGCTGCTCTCCCAGCCAAGCATTTGGGGTGGAGTTGGGTGGCCAGAAATTAAAAAGTGGCCTTCATAGCAGCAGCAGCAAGTCAGGGCTTTCAGCCTGTGGGACAGGAAGGAGCCTGTCAGCGTGTCGTAAACAGAATTCATCCTGCACTCACAACACAGAGGGTCTGGAGAGAACGCTCCCAAGAAAGCCCCCACCCCCCCCCCCACCCCCCCCAGTCTGTGGTTTGGTCTGATGCAGCTCAGAATAAATTATAACAATGATGCTGCACATCTACATCCTGAGAGTCCTCATTCATTTCACAAACAGATTTCATCCTGCTGCTCGTTATCTGATCATCACAACTGGACAACTAAACTGAATTTGATGAAGACAAAAAAATCAAAGTCTAACATTCATTTCATGCTTTATCTTAAGATGAGGAATGAGTTGTAGCGGTTTTGGAGAAATCTTGAGAAATGACGTTATGTATAACATTAAACTGTCTTGTGACATCCCGTGTCATCTTTCAGGATCGGACGTGTGTTCATGACAACTCTGAGCCATTAACACACCAGGTTTAAGCACAATTTCTATCAAGTTAACTGAATTAGTCACTTTGTGATGACCAAGGTCGATTAGCTGCAGTGGCCATCTTGAATTATATTGACTCCAAACATAAACCGACTGTAGCCATCCATCTATATATTACTTTCTAAGTGTTGTAAGATCCGCTCACTGGTGTGATTTTTACTAATGAGACAAACAAACAAGCTCGCACAGACATAGGCTAAAACATGTTCACCATCTTTTTGAGTGAGCAGCATTTACCTCAAATATGGTTTCTTTGTTGACTTTTTTTTGCAGAACAGTTACTAAGTCATCATCATGTTTTATCTTTAAAGTTAGACACTCCTCAGCTCTAATGGGTGGACTCCCTAAACACCTTTCACCTCATTTGTCACTCCTCCACTAAGATTAGTGCCTCTCAGTGCCCATCACCATCACACTTTGGTTGAATACGAATATGAAAACAAACTGAGTACCTCCTCAGAAAAACAAAACCTTCCTCGGTGTCACCTTCACCAATTTGTCACAGTAAAGATCAGAACACTGATGCAAATGTCCGAATGCAGAACTTATTCCTCTGCTGCAAACAGGCCTGAGACACAAACCCTGCATCTGGTAAATAAGGCCAACAGCAGAAACACCACAAGTATGCTTAATGACGGGTCCGATCAGGCTGTGGAGCTGCCCCGGGGCTGGAGCGGAGAAGTGGTTGGGTGGGTTGGGAATGGGGGGTGAGGAGGCATATTAAAAAGTAATGAATCACACACTCAGTCACAGGGTCGCCGGCTATGAATGTGCTCTCTGTCGGTTTTCCTGGAGCCTGGAGTTTACTAACTGATGACGCAGGCTGGACTTGATCAGAGACATGTGTTGCTGTGGACCTGATGCCAGCGAGGAGGTGAGGAGGAGGAGGGGTGGCGGTGAGGATCTCTGCATTTTCTGTGTATGTGGCTGGGCATCACCTCACACTGAGGCTGATTGAATGAAGAGGAGGCAGAGGTTTTATTAAAATACATCCTCTGAGGATATCTTATGTCTAACCTTTGAAAGCACCAGTACTGTATTTCCAAACTTTCATGTGGAATCTGATTAAAGAACTTTCAGGACAAGAATGCAGCCAAAACAGACTTGCCTCTGAATGTAAAATGCAAACACAAAAATTAAAACAATAAAACATATTCAGACAGCAAAAACACATTTTGTGTATTCATAAAGAGATGAAGTTAGGTTGTTATGACGTTTTTCACTTTTATGATAATGTTTTATTCAGACTTGAAAGTGACTGAATGAGTCAGAGTTTTCAGAACAGCTACAACTCATTTGGTGTGTAAAGGAACATACTAGTGATGGATTAAAGTAGCTGAAATCACCACTTTTTCCATGCTTAAGCTGATTCAGAGTTAAACTCAACATTGCACTAATTTAATTACAAAATGGTTATCAACTCTACAAACAGGATTTTCTGTCAAACTGAGGACTCAACTTGTGTTTAATGTTTGTTTGAATAAAAGTTGTACAATCAAGTTTTTGTTCATTCTTTTGTCTCAGTGCTGTAAAAAGTTGGAATTAATCATAACTTTTAACTATTGACTCAGATTTTAATACAGAGACTTGTAGATTTTGCCAAGAGTTTAAAATACAAATACGACTGTCAAAATGGCTGTATAGGCCCACCCCTTTTGATTGACATATCTTTTGACCAACTGGGTCGATCTATGGTCTCTCCAGAGATCACTATTATCCACTGAGTACTAACTACATACTAGTTTTTCTTAGGGTAATTTTGACTGGGATTAAAATTCAGAATTACCTTTACAGTGAGACAGAGAAAGAACTCTTAATGGTTCAAGATCAAACAGTATTTGATGTCAGATGCAAAATATTTCAAACATGTAAACTAAATCATTAAGATTAAGCTATACCATATGTGACTACGTTTTGTATATTTATTTCATGTTCCAAAAATTAAACAAAGCTTAAGAGGGTTCACTCAGACATAACTAGCCAAATGCCACCACATCAAATGAAATCTGAATGAAATGGGGTCTTTTCAATTAGAAAAGACAATAAACTAAATACTGTCATTGGAGTTATGTGTGAGGCTGCTTATTAGGAGTTTTAAATATGCATTGGAATTTTATATAAATCCTGAGATCAACAAGCAGTCCTGTTTAGGTGGGATCTCACTGAGCTGCAACTGTTGGAGACGAGTTGGAGACTCAAAATTACATGAAAGCTGTAAGAAACAAAATGTATTTTTTCTTTTACAGCTTCACTGGATTCTGTGTGTTTGTGACCATTCAGCCATGCTGCTGCATTTTCAGTAAAAGTCACAGTCTGTTGTTGTGTGCATTGTGCTTGTAAATCTGTATTCTAGGCTGTGCACACTATTTCACCCCCCACATTGTGTCCACCTTGGCTTGCTTTGTGCCCACTCAGCAGCTGCCTGCCTCCACATTTGTGATTTCATCTTCAGTAATGATAGGCAGATTTCAACCAGTTTTTCAAAATAAATATTTATCATTGGCGTGATTTTTAAAACAAGTCATTTGAAGATGAAGCCTCAGATGTTTTTTTGTCTTCGGGGAGCTCTTGTGCAGGTGTCAAAAAAATTCAGCGTTATCGCTCCGGAATTGTTGAAAACAAAATGAACGAGGTTTTGAAAAGCCCACAATAATTCTGATTTTTTCTTATCTGCATCAGATCAAAGTAAAATGTGTGCGACATGGGTTTAAAACAATAGAGTGAATGAAAACGTGTTCACTGTTAAATTCAGCTCAGACAAAGGATTCCTGCAATAAATGGTTTCATTACATTATTATTTTGTCCAATCAAGAGTTGACCTGCTGGTTTTAGGAAAATATTCCAGACCGAGGGTGAGCATGTACTGCTGTATATATAAGAAAAATATATATTTTATTTTAAGAACATTAAAACATATACATCTACTTCAATAGATCATCTATAATAAAATCTCAAATTTTTAAAGAAGTGCCACCTGTTCCTATGTGAAATACACCTGAGCATATTTTCCCAGACAAGGTGCAAGACTTCGTTGAGCTGCTGCCCCGAGGCTTCGGAGTTGAATTATGAAAGAGGCAGTGCAGATCTGTACCCGCATGTCAGAACATGTCATCGTTTACCCGTGTGTAAACAGCATCAGCCGGTGTCTTGGGAAACTGCACTTGCTACTTTTTTTCCCCTTATTTCTAAGATTTTGATTTGCCAAAGCTTCAAAAGCTGTGTGTGAAAAAGGGAGCAACAGTTTGTTTGGGCAAGCTGGATCAAGACACAGCTAAAACTGTTGAGTGTGAGCATATCAATGACAGGAAGAGGATTGCTAATTGAGTCACGATGATGCCAATAATCGTGTCATTTCCCATGAACAACACTGACAAGTTCACAGCCTTAAAAACAACTCACACTCGCATGAGTTTGAAGCAGGTGTTTGATTTGTCACTGCTGAGGCTTTCCATTTGTTTTAGTGGAGATCAAAGAACTGTTAGGAAACAGATGTATGGCACTGAAACACTTCATACATGATAAACAGCAACAATCTGTCTTTCACTCACAGCTTTTGTCATGTTGTTTTCAGTGAGTCCTCAGTTCTTCCTCTCCACCATCATCACATATGAACATTTGAACACACACAAACTGAGAGGCTGGCGTCTTTGTGGGAGGCCTGAGGAGCAGCTGGTTCTGATGGAAAACTCCCCGCCCTCCCACTGACACCCCACAGGCCATGTTGTCATTGTGACACATGGAAAGCTCCTGATTCCCCAAACAGATCGTCCAGACCTGCATCAGGTCCATCCAGCTTTCAAACAACTCCAGCAGCCAAACAGAGAGGAGGTGGACTCTGCTCAGTCAGTTCCCAAACAATAGATACACTCAAGCCAGCAACTAAAGCAACGTGCACGGCCTCAAACCCGTGCACGCACAGAGACACATGCACACAGTCCTGCACATGCTGAAGCCATTATCTTGATGCTTGTTAAGTCATTACTCGATAGCTTGTTATTTTCTCAAGCAAGAGAAAGCAATCCATCCACAAAGGAGCGCTGAGAGATTTGCCACTCGGCTGAGCCCTGAGATATGGGAAGTTACCCTGAAATTTGAGGAATGTGGTGAGATCTGAAGACTAAGAAGTACAGAAAAACGATCGTCTTTAAGAACAGCGAAATCACTTTCCCGGAATCTCCGGGTCTTCGCTGCAGCCAAGGTTGTGAGAGATGTCCACAGGGAGGGAGTATTACAGGCATTACTGATGACAGCGCAGAAAAGTTTTTGTCCACCAATGGGATGCAGAGGAACTGACATAGTCTTAGAGCTTTGACATATTCACGGTGGATCTTAGACATCTGGTTTCCATTTCCCTTCTTTCCCAACACAGTGAATGCTGGCAGCAAGGCTTTTCTGTGAGCCTGTCTATTCGACTTCCTGTGCAATCTGTTTAGCATAAATGTGAGCGCCACAAAAAGCATTGGAAATGATGCTCGTAACATTGGCTGTTATTAAAGAGATGAGCGCTCATCTAGGCCTTTATTTTTAGTTCCCTACCCTCCAAGCGTCTACACCACCCTCATGGTTTATTATCATGAACACCCCATGAGCAGACATTTTCACAGCATCCTCTCCCATCTGCCCTACAAAACCTGCTAGGCTGCATACTCTCACCACACTGCTAATGAGTGACACATGTCCCCTAGTTCTGCTGCAGACACCTCCAGATCAAAGCCCTGAAAGCAGAGTCTTAAACCCGGACCCCCACAGCCCACATCCACCTCCTCCTTTACACCAACGTGACATGTCTGAAAGCCACCAAATGGAGACACACCTGTCTTTGTTGCAATCAATACAAGCAAAATGTAGCTTTGTTAAAACAACAGGCTTAATGTTGTATGTTGTTCAGATGAATAGGATGGCCCATAGGACCAGAAGTGGCCCAACCATTTCAATCTGGCCCTTGATGTCATCAAACAAAAACAATACAACTAAACTAAAAATGAGATTTTCTGTAAGATTCAGATTCAGTGAAATTCCCGTGCATCTGCAGCAAAGTGACAGGAAAATTGAGTTTGACCTATACAGCGATCAAATCTGTGACCTTGGAGTTATTAGCACCACCCTTTAACCAACTGAGCTAACTGACCTTTAGATCTGAAAAAACTCTAAAATTAGTGATATTTTGACTGTTTTCATGATAGACTGTATACATTTAGACCTTCTTCTGGAACCTGAAAGTTGCAGCCAGAACAGAACCAACCTTCTCCGTAGGCTGGTTCCAGTACAAGCTGAAAGTGCTACCTCTGTTACTTAAACAAACAGAACATTATCCTTGTTTAAAAAATAAAAAGAGAAGAAATAAAATATAAGAAAAGGTCAGTTCAAGTCAAGAAATATGCATAATCCTTTATCTGACACAAAAATAGGTCTGTAGATGGAAAAATTGAAATTTGAAGTCTTGAAGTCCAGATCCTGTGTGCTACTTGTGAATTCAGCTGCTTCACTTATTTCAAGCAATATTGTCCGAGTACTTTCTATACAGCCGAAGGCCGTCAGGAGCAGAGCGGGTGGACAGGGCAGGGAGGGGAAAGAGGGGGTGTTGAGCTAGCTAGGGCAAAGGCAGGAAATCCCAATGCAGCATGAACTATTTTCCTCCATAGTTCTACCAGAACAGCTCTTTGTACCAGCCACCCCCCACCCACCTCTACAGGGCCTCTGTTTCTGCAACCATCTACTTCTGTTGTATGAGGCAACCGCTCCACCACCAGCGCCACGGTGCAGAAAACAATCCAAACCTCTGTCACACATATACACACATATGCAGTTCACTTGTGGGCCATTACTCAGCAGTGCTTTGGGTTGAAGAGAGAGGATCAAAAGCTTGGGGTTCCCCTCCAACTCAGTCCAAAGTCCCACTGTGGTTAGGCTGTAGACAGAGAGGCACCTTACTTTACACAGAGCCCCGAATGCCAAAACACTCAGCTCTACTAAAAACGAAGCAGCATAATGCAGAGAAAAGGCTTGCAGGGCAAATTAAACTCTAGACCAAAATAGTCTGTGGAAGATTGGGTAAACATTCCTCAACAATGGCTCTCAATCTCCTCCCAGTTATCAGTTGATCGTCGAGGACGCACATGCTCTTCATGTGACTCCAATGGAGAAATAGCTCTGCCGAGGCCTAATCGCTACAAAACTCAATTCTGTCCGAGACTTTCAATTCACACAGACACACATTCCAAATCATTAGGAGAAACAGTCAGGTGAATGAAAAAATAAAATAAAATTAGGTCAGTGCCGCCTGTGAAAAGCCCCAAACAGCAAATATCAGCATTTGAGTCTCAGCCAGAGAGCATTTTCATTTAAATATGTGCAACATCAAATCCAAACACAGAGCTGATTTGTTGCAGAGCAGAACTTTTGGAATGTGATTGACTTGGATTTATTTTATACATCAGTGAAACCCCTTGCAAAGACTGGGAGGCCTCTAAAAGCAAACCGAAGCCAAGTGCTTTTTCTCTCGGGGTCTAACCGTGGAAGAGGCAAGTGTGAGTATTTAGTGGGTGGGAGGAGGCAAGGCACCTTGCAACAGCTGGTCTGAATTATCCTTGGGGTCGGAGGTAGGCGGCCGGGTGGGAGGGTGGTGGGGATGACGGAGGGGAGGTGTGGAGACTCCTGGCGCCAGCATCAGGCCAGCAGGTCAGAAAGGATGACGATTACCAAAATATAGCAGGCAGCGGTGGACTAGCAGAACGGGGGTGTTCCTGGCTCACAAAGCTCACAGCTACAGGATGGGCAGAGGAGTGGACGACCATGGAGGGAGGGGGGGCATGTGTGTGTGAAAGAGGGACGCTCCTACTTCCACTTCCTATGAGATAGCCCCTTCCTGGCATTGACAAAACCTACAGAAACATCATATTAATAACTATAAGTCTATATATCTTTGATTCTGTCACAGCAGTATATGTGAGTTTACATGAACCCAACACATGTTTTCGTGACACACATTTCTGAGCTCATAAAGTGTTGTTTTGTTTTCCTGTTTTTGAACAGCAGCTGCTTGCAAGGTGCTGATCACCCATAAGTTGAGTTTGTGTTTCCTCTCTGACTGAGCAAAACCACTGAGAGCACAGCACCCCCTGCAGGTGGAGGTCAGCACTGGCGGACACCACGAATAACAGTCCCCTTTGTTTAATGATTCCCATCCATCCATCCAAAAAAAATAAAAAGATTCAGAACAAAAAACACAAAACTGACAGCAACGTAAAGTGTAATAAAACCACATGAACCACAGTAAAAGTTTTGAAACTGGACTTGTTTTCAGACAGCAGCAGTTCGCTATGATCCTCCACTCAGACAACCCCTAATTCATTAATCCAATCAGAATTCAGCTCTGTTTCTCCAAACTGAAGTTGTCCAAATAACTATTAACACCTGGAAAGATGTTACTACTGTACTTCAACCTGTATGGCAAGAACAATCAAACTGTACGACTGTGATTTAAATGTAACCTCACTGTGAGACAATCACTGCATCACCCGAGTTTTCAAAGATTCACTTTAATCAGTTTGTGCTGCTGCTGTGATTTCATCTTCAGTTCAGGGTGGGAGGGTCCTAACGATGGTCAAGTCTAATAGTGTATTGTAAGTCTTTCTTTCAAAAAATCACAGTTCAAATAAAAGGAAGTTCAGGGATATCAATCTAATCACTGGAAGTTAAATTACAAACCCTATTATTTGACTTAAAAAAAACTTAGATTAAACAACTGAGAGAAAACTGGTCATCCTCCACTTTTTAATAAATCTGCGGGGAAAAAAATAAATGTTCTTGTTTAAAAACTCCTTTGTAAAATGTTTTTTTATCTTGAAGGAAGGCTGGTTTTTATTTGAACATACTTGTTTTTGACGTGTCCTAAATTTAAAGTATTTGTTTAATCCAAACCTTCAATATTTGATCACAGCATTAAGTCTTGTCCAATCATCATTTGGATACAAGATAGAACATTTAAAATATAACACCCTTTTCAAAAAAAAAATTACATTATTAGCCTCACACTTTTGTGTTTGAGTGTTTACATTTTGAAAACTTGTTTCCAATCAGTAAAATTTTGACTAATATTATATATAATATAATATGTTATATGTTTCTACGCGCTGCAGTTTTTAATTGTTTCATTTCTTTTCAACATATTTGTACAGTTTTTTCCATCATTTCTTATGATTTTTTTTACCTTTTATGGCTGAAATCTCTGAAGAATCAGACTAGGTTTTGTGTTTTGTTTTTTTAAGTTCAGAGCTGTGATGAAGGCTTTGAGGCAGCAGAGGGCGGCTGTTCCTGCAGTCATATCAGCGTCTACCAAAAAGGCTTCACATTTTCCATCTGACAAACAGCAACACAAGGACCTCTAACCCCTCCCTCTCTGTGGGGAACCCTATAGTTTGTCTTGGCAGATTCAAATTTTCTTTCAACTCTTATTTGTCATCAATCACAAATAATAAGCGTGCTCCTGAGACCCAGTCCTCTAATGTTCACACTGTTCTGGTCCTGCTGATTAGATGACAACAAATCATGGTATTGTGCACAGTTTGAGAGAAATGGGTGATTTGGATGCGTTACTTGGTGCCAGCTGCCCCGCTGTCTGGCCTTCTGCCAGAAAGTAGCCACTTTCTGAATTCCAAGCTGATCCTGCTGCTGCGTCTCTGTGAGTGAAGCAGGAGCTGGGAGCTTTCCCTCAGGACTCTCCTCACCTGCTCCTGCTGCAGCTTCTGACTGGGCCCCCACACATGCTCCTGAAAAGCTGTTAAATGTTGGCACAATCTCTCAGAGGCCTGTGGAGGAAACCAAAGGGCAGACTAAAAAACATCAGTGTTGCTTGAAAAAGTCTTAAATGGGATAAATTGTTACTTTTGTTAAAGAAAGAAATGAGAAGTCCATCTGAAATGCTGAGAAGGAAATCTGTGTTGTCATTTAAATTAATCGCCTTATGTTAGGACTTTAAATAAACAAACTCTGATATGGCTCGCCTTCAAAAACACATATATTGGCGCTAAATACAAAGAAGCCTCCTAAATGTTTTTAAAAATGTATTGTCCAGGTGGGCTTCACTGATGATCTCTGGGTGGCACATCAAAACCAAAAACTATGCCAGAATGACAGATTTATTATTCTGTTATCATACAGGCTGTTTATAAAAATCCTGCTCTGTGGGAATCAGGAGATCACCTTCTGATACAGGCCTACTGCAGTTTTTTTTATTTTAAAGCTGATAAAACTGTTACATTTAACACTGAAACCTCTTTCTCCTAAATTTATATTCATAAAGAATGCATTTTACCCGCTGCCTTAAGTGCAAAATTTTAAACAAAGATCTTGTCCAATGTGTCTTGAGTATGACTATCAGCTATACTATCCATCCATCCATCCATTATCTGTTATCCACTTCTTCCTTTCAGGGTCACGGGGGTCACTGGTGCCCATATCCAGCAGTCACAGTGCGAAGGGCGGGGACACCTGGACAGGTCGCAAGTTCAACTATACTATTGTTGGTTATTTCTTATTTTCTAATGAAGTAACTGAGTTTGACATATAACAAGTAGTTTAATGTGTAAATGTTGATTTAAGAGAATGTATTTCCTTGTTTGCAATGCTGATGTAAGAGGGACCACCTCCTGAGAACAGGACTGGGTCTCTGCATGTGATTCTGGCTTCCAATGAAAACATTATCCTTCCTAATTTTAGCTCATTATTCAATTCAATTCAGTACAGTTTATTTATTTAGCGCCAAGTCAGGACAAACGACGAGTGTTAGCCATTTTGTGTTTAAGATTGATTGGGTGTGACAGCCACCTTGAATAGAGTTGACTCCAAAAGATAATAATTGCAGATGCAACTGGCAGTTTTTTTTTTTAAAGGTTCATAACAGACAAATTCTGCACATAAAACTGCTTGTCCAGAACATTTATCGTGGGGGTCACTGCCCCCTGGCCTCCCATGGTGGTGCCTCTGCTTCTCCTCAGAGCCTTATTAAAACAACTAAAGTTGACCAAACTGTTCAAGAAAAAGAATAAAACAATTACAACAAAAACATAAATAGACAAAAACATTAAAATGATCAAAACAGAAAAAGTAATATTAAAATATGGGGTTTAAAAGCTGGCAAATTAGCAACAAAAGTTATGAAAAGCAAAAAATAAAAAATAAATGTGTCTTATGCAGAGTTTTAGGGGCTTCATCAAAGCAGGCAGACCTGATCGAGAGAGGAACATAGCTTTGGGCACTGGAACCATAATCCTAACTCACTAATCTAGAACAAAGACCTGTGCAAAAGATCTAAGAGAGCTACAGTTTGATTAAAGACATAAATAAATATTCAGGTGACAAATCATCTAAATGACAAATATGAGGATGAGGAAGACTTGGTATTTTGTTTGAATCTGTCAAAACTCTTTTTTATTAAAACCTCCTGCATGATAACACATTAATAAATATTCTGTAAAGTTTAAATATTTAATGTTTGACTCCCTGCTGAGGCATCACAAAGCAAAGATTATCCCAGTTTGATTTGAGGAAATTAGCTCAAATACATGCAGAAAAATCAACTAAATATTTAATGTTACTGTGTTAATTTCTTAAACTGTTGAAAACAACTTGTCTTTTTACCTTTTAAAATAAAATCTTTCAGCTGTTAAACATTTCTTCTAAAACAAGTTTCTTAATGCTGAAAAGAAATCAAATTTTACAATTTTATAATCAAGTAAAAAGCATCAAAGCAGCGTGACTGAACCATGGTAGAAATGCTCTTTTTCATCTAAGAATAATTTCATGTGTCGTGGTGTGTTTTAAACATGCTGGTGTTTGTAGAACAGAAGATCAAGACGTTTTTTAAAATCTGAGGAGAAAAAGCAGTTTTTCTTTTTGTGCTCCGGGTTCATTGTGCTGTGTGTCCGCTGAAATTACATCAGTTTGAAGTTATTTAGAAAAGTTGTCACTGATTCATTTAGCTTTTAAATCCCTTCATGTTGGTGCTCTGCTCCGTCCTCTTTCAGCTGATCAGCTGCTCCTGACCATAAGGTCAGCTCAGAGGGAGACGCTGTCCTTCTGTTTCAGCTCCTCCTGGATGAGCTCCGTGTGGACACTGGACAGACAGCGTCCATGTCTGTTTTTATATCACTTTTTATAACCCACCTCTTCTCCTTGGCCTTTGACACCATGTTGGCTTTTTAGTTTATTAAACCGATGTCATGTTTAACTTTACATGTTTTTATTTATTTACTTATTAAATAAATATTTACTTATTATTACTCAATTTTATGTCTGTGGCCGCACATTATCAGAAAAAAACAGGATTTTATTACTAATGTTGAATATTGTAATGACAACCTGAATAGTGCATTTTCCTCCGTCCTGTCTTTCTGTTCAATCATGACAACATTATGTTTGCTTTAACACATCTGACATAATTTAAACATCTGGGAAAAAAATTGAGTAAGTTCTCTGAATGGGTTCTTGTTTTTTGAAACATTTCGACATTATTATTTAAAATACGTGTCAAACTCAAGGTAATCGCTTCAAAAATGCAGTAATGTCTTAAAATAAGCAGACGCTACTACGTCTCCCATAATACATGTCAAATATTTCACACATGAAATTATGGCATCCCACCACTAGGTGGCGGTGCGCAGAGTTCAATCAGGGAGAATTGTAGTAAAAAAAATCATTTCATTGCATTTTTGCAGACTATTTTTGATGTGGCCTAGTTGTACTGGGAAATGGGAACTTCCCACTTACAAGTTGACAATTTAAACTGGAACGGCCCCTCCAGAGTGAATTCTCTGTCATTCTCTGGCTAAGCAACTGAACAGACAAAACATGGGTTAGGTTTAAGAATCATTGTACAATAATTGTTAAATAAAATCTAAAGGACTAGTTCAATTATCTGGGTGTAGGGTTAATGTAAAAACTAAACTATTTTTGTCTCATAAAATTTAATGTACCAGTTTGGTGCCAAACAATTCCAACACCTTTAAAATTTGTGAAACCGTCGTACAAACAGACTGAACGTTTTACATTAAACCTAAAGAAGTGGTGTTAAAGCAAAATACATGTGCCCTAAGACTGTTGTGTCACTTTGTTGCACACGTTCTACTTTTGACTATTGCTTAAATGAAGTGGCATCATTGTAAAATGACAATGACTCACCTGATTTGAATAAATGAGTGATTAACTGGCTTGAAGGCCCGATGAAGAGCAGGAAAACAGCAGTTTTAAACAACCTACCTTTTCATTTAGAGCTTAGCTTTGCAACAGCTTACCAACAGTGAATATAT
>JAVKLF010000110.1:17904405-17916306 GCA_034783495.1 Millerichthys robustus | reverse complement strand
TCTACAGACAATCCAATGGGTTTAAACACTTAAAATGCCTTAAGAGAACAGAAGAAAAAGATTCCTGCAGATTCTAAGAACACCGGGACACTGTGCAGATTAATAAACAACTTTTGCCCCTCCTATTGGTAACAAGGTACGGTATGTGTTTTTAGTCTAATAATCAACTAGACTTTCAGCAGCACAACTATAAGCTTTAAACTATCCACCATTTGACATTACTACAGAAAACCTGAATCACTGCTTGTGCTATAGATTAGATCTGCTGGTCTTTCGAGGTAGAACAACGGTCTTCAGCAGTAATGTTGTTAGTGAAAACAGAACCCAGGTTGCTGCTTGTTGTGTAAGCAACATTTTGATCCTAAGGACATTGAGGTCAATAGAACACCTGAAGATAAAATTCAAACAAAATGTAAGAACCTGATACCGGATTTAAGTACAGAGATAAACTTAGCACATAACACATGTGGCATGATCATTGGCAGCATTACTAACATTTTTTGGGTTGCTAAGGTCAGTGAGCTGGGTCGGCCATCTTCAATCTGGTTGACTCTGTTGTAGATGTATGACTAATTAATACTTTGAGTGTTTCATTAAAATTAGTAGAGTGGTTGACAAGATATTTTGCTATCAGACGTCCAGAGCTGACACCAATAGTCAAACAGATTAGTGCCATCACTTATTGTTGGCGTATGTGTTGGAAATTATTTGCAGCTATTAGAACAAAGAAAATTCAGCTCAGTATCTGTACAACTGTGAGAGTTATAGAGATTTGTGTTTGCTAAAGATTGCATCAACGTGGCAGCCCTCTTTAACAGGTTTGACTCCGTAAAGATAATCCGTTTGTCATCCATCCATTCTTTACTTTTTGAGCTTTATTAAAATGCATCCTGTGGTTCACGAGATGTTTTGCTAGCAGAGAAACACACGGACATGAGCAAAAGCATTATCGCCTGTAGGTGAGAATTATTCAAATGACTCAGGAAAAAAGGTCACACTGACCTTCTAGTGCGTTGCCGTCATATTTAATCTGTAAAAACTACACGTATTCCTGTCACTAATATAATTTAGACGTGCACACAAGTGGTTTTAAACCACATCCCAAAATGACGGTGGCAGTGTTAAAAGCTGTCCCTGTCTTCTCCTGACACTGAACACCTGTGTGACCTTCCTGTGCTCTCTGCTGACAGAAACCCACCAACGTGACGGGCCAAAGGTGAGACACCTGCAGCCATTGCTGTGATGGAGAAAACGACCATATTCAAGGAACTGTTTGGACAATTGGGCAAGCATTAAGAGTAACCAAGAGAGATTACAAGCCAGGAAATCCACACACGTCTGTGGACCAATTTTTTAAACCTCAACACTGCTTACAAAATGTTGTTTTTATTCAATTCATTAAAAGCAGCACATCCTCCTATATCTATGTCATGTAAAACAACAAATAAAACTCGTATTTTATGGCACACTATACGTTTAAAATAGTCTAAATTATAAACATTTTATGTTTGTTTTCTAAAACCATATATGTTTCAAGAATAAGATGTATCTGTGTTGTAACCTGTTAACTATTAACGGTTTAGGCTGTATTGGTTTAAAGACTTGGTTCTTTTTTAACGTAAAGCTTCGTGACAGGCCTCGTTTCATTTTACCTGCGCTAGAACTTCTGGTCTACAGACTTCAGTAGTAAACGTTACAGAATAAACAGCTGTGATAGTATTTAATGACCTGGGAACATGAAGGAAAGCAGTTTTCCGTGAAAACACGGAGGTTTTGTCGCATCTCTGTCAGAACAGTGATGATGAACTTAATTTAACTGAAACTAACCCGCTGCACGCGCTCGTTCAGCTAACCTCTTCTCGCGTTTAGAAATTAGGTTTGATTCGTACATTTAAGGTTTGTTGTGTTTTTTTAACTTAAAAATAAAAATACGGGACAACATCTGAACAGGTTGCAGAGATCCAGTCAGCTGAGGTAATCTGTGGCATCGAGCACATCTGATCTATGAGTGGTAAAGGTTCCGGAGTAAATACGGTCGTTAAACTTACCTTTTCGGTGAATTGGGTTTTTGTTAGGTCTCAGTTATTCCCTGGTTCGGTAAATAAGTTGAATATAACGGGTTAAATGTATATAATCTTTGCGGAAAAAGCCACACTGCTCCTGCGTGCCGCTTCCTCTATCAGCCCGTGGCTGTGGGCGGAGCTTCACGACGCTGCGGAGGAAGGCACCACGGAACAGCCAATGAGAGGAGGCGGTTCCAAACAAAGATGAGTAAAAAAGTAACAGGAGCTTTTGACGCTGTTATAAACTATTTTAATCTTGGAGAATACATATGGAAAATTCTATATTTTTTCTAAATTAATTTTAAGGTTTTCACCTTTATTCAGTTTTGATGAGTTGGTCTCAAGGTTAAAAAAAAATAAAACAAAATGCGCTCGCTCAACACAAAATATTGCTCAAGATATATTTATAAATAAGTTTTTGAAACAATATAAACATCTCTTGTTCATGTTTTATGTAGTTTAAATTATATTTCTTTCCAAATCAAATTTTGGAAATTAACCAAACAAGACTCATCAAGTTTCTATTTTCAATGTGATTACACAATCTTCTAAAATTGTTTAACCCATAAAAAGACTCCATGTATACCCACACATTGTCATAAGAGCAAAAATATCAAACCAAGAATGTTAGTATCTCACATTCCCCTGCACTGCAAACACAAAAAGAAATGTGTAACAAACCTGGTGAGAAAATACAAGAGAAGATGTTGACAGTGAGTAATAACAATGATAGTTTATTTATGTACCAGGAAATTGGTTTGCATTGTTTTGGACATTTTTCCCTGCTTCTAGAACAGACGTTTACAGTACAGTAGCATACAATATCTGCATTTGGACAACATTGTCAATTCAGTACTCATTTTTGAATGACAATTTTTAAGCAACCAAAACACAATAAGTGAAGAGATGAAATAGAATGAAAGAAAAATAATAAATTTACATGTTTTCTAGGTAATATTTTGACAAAATCCTAGATTAATAAGAATCCACAACAGTTCTTGAATTACACAATAAATGCTACAAAAACAAGACATTAAGTGACTGAGAACAATCATATGATCAGTACACAGATGAACAAAGAGAGGGGAAAATAGTTTTATCTTGTGACAAAACAGAAAGATGTCAGACAAAGAGCTTCACAGTGGAATTGGAAACAGATTATCATTTAAAGACTGGTTGATTAGAAATGTTACTGAATGTATTCAAGTTACCAACTGTCTACATTATAGCCAGAGTTTTAACACACTATGAGAGAACAGGTGAACAAAAACAAACTCTGACACAAATGATGCACAAAATAAAAAGACCATTTCAAAACGTGTTCAAAACACTATTGCAAGGAGTGTTGGTTCAGGTACTCGACTGCAATTTGAAAATAAAGCTTCTGCGTGTAAAGCACTGTGCACTGAGAAAGACAGGGCAACAATAAGCAGTAAATTGGACAAAAGGCATTCATAAGGTTTAGAGTTGCATGGGAGCCACATCAAGTGTAATCTGGTTCAAAGGATTTTCTCCTGCATTATATGAGGTTATTTTTTGTTATTTCATCCTGAATACAGACACTCACTTTCAGTATATACCCATATAAATATTCAAATATGACACAGGATGGCTGCAGCATTAGATTCCACCCCACAGAGGAGAAACTAAACGAGGTCGGATTAGCATTTCTTGCATTGACATGTATCCCTTCCACTGTTCTGCTACAGCTAGCTGTGTGGTGCCTGAAGCTGCTGCTGATCTCTGGCGCCCTCACGTGGAGCTGTACAGAGAGATCTGCTGCACCTTTCCCAGCTGTGACAGCAGCCGTTTCATGCGTTGTTTGAGCTGAGGGAGACGAGCCAGGGGATCAGGAGGTTCCAACTCTCCAGTGTAGTCCAGCCAGCTCTCCAGCACTGAAAATAATGACAAAGATCATAGGTGAGGTCTTGTTTACACACACACACGCAAACACACACATTAGGATAAACTTTGGTAAATTGATTGTTCTTACCGTCCAACTCTCTTTCAATGAAATCCATCCTGTGTGAAACCTCGTCCTGGACAGCATCAATGTGATCCAGAAGGTTGTTCTGCCACTGTAGATACTGCTGGTTGTCTCCAGTTTCCTTCCCACCAGCTTCCTTTTTCTCAGCCTGAGACCACGACAGACCCAATGAAGCCTGAGGACATTTAGAAAAAGAACCATTTATTTTCCACACCACTACAAATGTCATTGTCAAAATGCTTTCACGTCAAATCAATTCACATTACCTCTGAACAAGAAAAATCACCTTTTTGGTTGGGGTGGACGGTGAATATATATTTTAGATACAGTGCGTCACTCACACAGAAGACTGAATTTTATTTTCAAATGCCAAAGATCAATCATTTATCACGTTATCGCTATATGAAGACTGGTTTTTAAGTGGGACATTCTAGTCACTTTGGATTGACTAGGAATTTTTTGAGAAGTTAATATTTTTACAAGTCAGAGAAAGAGTTTAATGAAGTTTATGCCTGACAAGCTAACAGCTAGTCTGAATGTAGTTGGATTTTTGCCACATTACAACTTCAATCTAAAGAAAATTCACAAGTTTCCTGCCATCATCATTTCATAGACCTTTATGTTGCGGTCACAATACCCAGTTAATTATATAAAAATGTAGTATGTATAGCTGTAATTATTAGAAAGCACACCCAGCTGTGACAGCAGCCGTTTCATGCGTTGTTGAAATCATCAATTTCTGAAGCAGGCTAGAGTGAATTCATAAAGGTTTGAAATAACAGTGTTTAAATGATTCACTGTAAAGTTTAAAAGATCGGAGTTGTTCAAAGATCTGCTTTGCAAGTGGATCCATCAAGAAAATCTGTGTTTTTATTTTTTCGTTCGAGAAAAAAAGCATCAACTCCAACCTTGTTATGGTTGCCTGATGGTTTAGGTTTGTCCATCTCCAGCAAAGCTCCATAGCGCTGCTCCCGTTCCAGCAGCTCCTCTGTGCTTCTCATGCTGTCCTCCAGCTCAGAACCCTGTCGGGTCTCCACCACCAGTCGCTGCTCCACAGCTGGGTAATATGCCCGTGGTTTCTGATAACAGTGTTCACTGATAATGTACGAGTCCTGGAAGGATGGGAAGGGGAAAGAGGTGTTGGACGAAGTGGAGGTGGCAGCGGTTGCGGCTCGGCTCAACTTCTCCAGAGCGTTGGACATTAAGATCTCTCCTCGGCTCATGTCTTCATCAGGGGTCACAGGAGAGGGAGCTGTGTTGCTGCCTCGACACGAGTCGAGGCCAAAACGTGGCTTCTCCAAGTGCTTCCAGGGTTGCCGCCACAGTTGCAGGTCAGGGTGGGTGCTGGTCCTGAAAAATGAAGTGAAAGACATATTAAATGACTTCTAACAGACAACTTTAACATATTTACAGTAGCGCAGCTGCATGTACTCACTGTAAGATGCTCATCTTAAGCTGTAGGCCGTTGAGAATCTCTAACACATGATGCACGTCTCCCAGCAACTGGTGGGTGGTGGTGATCTTCTTGGCGTTTTGGTGAGAGTAGTTCTCTTCTAGGAAGGACAGGCCGTACATGTGGCCGTTGGTCAGCCACTCACGATCATACCAATAACGCAGACTCTGCCTCTGACCTGAGTGGAAATAAAATATCCAACAAGGTTAAAAGAGGCACAAGGTTGACTGGAGAACTGTGGGTTCTTATGTCATTAAGGTATGAAAAAGTTTCAAATTTGTTAAACTCATGGTTATATGAATTGTTTTCTTTCCCTTTGAGACTGATGTTTATTGAGATTTTTCAAATCAGTTTATTTTGTGGGAACTGAACTTCTCCTTTTAGTTTCTTGATGTCAGCTGATCCATTTGAGGATGGAGTGTCCTGGTCTCACCTGGTGGATCTCTGCAGATATAGCAGGTGTATCGGTCTGGTACATTGTCCTCCAGTAGGCCCATGCAGGTGCCGTGCTGCCAGCACAAACACTCTTCACACTGACAAAAGGACAAATATGCTTTACAGTTCTGCGGCTGCAAAGATTTAAAATTAACCAACTGCATCTGGAAACAAAACACAACAAACTCACTTGAATCATAAAGTCATTGTCTTCCTCCACCTCACAGATGCATCGCACAATCTCTTGGTCGCTGGTGTCTAAGGCACCAGAGTCGATACTAAGAGGTGGTGTTGTGACGTCCAAATCTATCTCCAAGTCGTCATCGCTCCACCCACAGCTGTCAGTGGACCAGTCGCTGATGCTGTCCTCGTCTACAGCATCAAAGCAGAACCATTGTCATTTTTAAGGTAAAATACAACCAATAAGGATTTAGCTTTTTCTTTAAAGTTATGTATGAATGAAAGTTCAGCTGAAAGTTCAAAAATGTATATAGGTTGTTATTTTCTGAAGCAAGCCACTGCAGCAAATGAAAAGATCAGGATTCAATAAACCATGGATTAGATTTTGGGGGGGGACTATATTGTGAGCAGCAACATCTGCATACAAATGATTCAGGCTAAAGAAAATAAGTCTACATGGTGGACTGAATCCAAGAACAGAAGCCAAAAGGAAGCCAGAAACACTCACCCATACATAAAAAGAAGTGCAAACATTCACACACTGTCTTAGATATACCCACCATCAACATGTATCTGCTCTGTGTAGCTGTATCCGGGCCTGCTGGGGTAGGCCGCAGGTTTGTGATTGTGTGAGAGGGGGGATTTGAGTGGCAAATTCAATTTGGAGTGAAGACCCAATACTGAGATGTCAATATTCTCCTCACTACCTGTGTAGTCTGTTAATACAGGGAAGGGGGAGAAGCAGATGTAGAACAAATTGTCAGCCTTGAAGATGTTAAACAAATGCCCATTAGGGTGTGACAAAATGTGGCACAGCAAACATTTTTGGCAAAGGATGTTGTTAAAAACAATCAGGGACAACAAATATGGGTCACATTTCAGGCTTTTTAAATGTGTGTCAGTGGGAGGCAGCCTGTATCCATCTGAAGCCAACCACAGATTTATTACACACACACACACACACCAAATGATTTATATCAGTTCAATAGTGCCACAACAAGATCTGGCTTTCTGGTACTTTCACATAAAACAAAACATTAAAAGATAATAGTTGGAGCTTACGGACCGTCTGACTCAAGTGATGAAGCAGTAATAAATGTTACATTTCTCCCACACACAAGCTCAGTCACCACACCAAGAGGAGTGAATGAAGGGCTTTATATGCGAGCTGCCACAGCGAGTGCACAAGCAGAGCAGCAGATGTTTGACTTCACCCTGTGCCAGCAACATGCTTCTTACCCGACTTGGCCTTCTTTTTCTTTTTCTTCTTCTTTAGTTTAATGCGCAGGAAGTCCTTCTGTTTAGGTTTCTCTTTCAGTCTGTCTTTTACCGAACCTAAAGACCATTAAGTGACAAAAGTTGAGCTTCGATTGAGTGTAGCTTATTGAAATACCAAATTTACTGACCAAGAAAATTTGAATAATTCATTATTGGTATTAAAATTAAGTGAACCACAACGTAATCTATTCTCACTAAATGAAACAATTTTCTCTGAGACATACTGACCAATGTCAAAACCGCTCTTGTCTGAGTCCTTGTCCTGCAGCTGGCAAATGTCCAGGTGGTTCTCCTTGCTCTTCTCCTTCAGCAGCGCCCTCTGTTGTTGGCCCTGGGTGCTGACTGTAGGTGGGGCTGATGTGCGCCTTCCTACGGTCTTAATGTCACCACGGGGAGCTGCAACAGCTCCAGAGTCTGAATTGAATAAACACAAATTTGCAGGTATAAAACCTTAACCAGAAAATAATGCAACTACAGCAGACTGACACTTTGTAACAAGTAATTAAAACACACCATGATTCAGGATTGTTTCACTGCTGCTGAACAGGTTTTCAATTTGACAAAAGGAGAAGTACTGGCTGACCAAGCATGAGCCAGTATGAGACTAACAATGTAATAACCTTGAGCAAAAATACTACCGTATTTTTCAGACTATAAGGCGCACGTAAAAGTCTTTTTATTTCCTCAAAATTCTGCTCTGCGAGCTGCGTGGGAGCATTGGATTACAGAAGAAATTCATGCCTTGGCTAACCAACTTCATGATGGCTTGGTGGAACAGGTAGGACAAGGCAAGTGCTGCTTAGAGCTCCATGGGACCAGAGGGGGGAAAAACAAGTTACACCACTATCTGCCCACAGATCATGGATGCCTAGGCTCAGGTACCGGTCCTCAAGTGTCGTCCGACCTTTCACGAAGGCTGGAATAATCACGGAACCGTTACATAACAGCAACGAGGCCAACTTGGATGATGATGGGAAGGATCTGGGCTCGCTTGATGCTGAAATGGTCCAGCTGTTTAACTCGGACACTGAGGAGGAAGACTGATGGATTTAAAAGACTGAAGAGTTAGAAACTGAAAATGTGAGTGTATTGTTTTGTATTTTATGTGATACAACTGAACAGTGTTGAGAGTTATTGTGAATTACAGTAGTTAAACAAAGTTTGATTTAGATTACCGTTTTGTTTTGCTTAATGTGCCTTTATAATAGGAGGCGCTTTATGTATGAAAATAGATTTGTTCACTGATATTGGGCCTTATAATCCAGTGTGCCTTATGTATGAAAAAAAAACAGAAAATAGATCCGTTCATTGATACTGCGCCTTATAATCCGGTGAGCCTTATGGTCCAGAAAATACGGTACAAACAAAAACCCCTCATCTCTAGCATCTTATTAAAAAGACATTTAAACTGAAAGAACAATGTAACAGAAAACCAGTGCTTTTGACACCTTGATTTTTTTCAAAACCATGGTAAACCTTGAAACCAGTTATTGGTGCACACCTACAGCTAACAGCGTATTAGATAACCTTTCTGTTACCATTTCACGATTGAAGCCAAGTAAAACAAGAGGAGAACTCACGCATACTGGCAGATATGGTGCGTCTTCTCTTTGAACCTTCCAAACCAGCAGCTGTGGATTGCTTCTCAGAAGCCCTGGTCTGGACACTCCTGGTGGGGCTGTGCTGCCCTTCTGGAGGCTGTTCTTCACCGTGGTAATATTTCATGTGGTAATGCAATAGCTTTGCTTTACGGAATGACTTTGTGCAGCCTGGAGCGCTACACTTGAATGGGTTGTGGTCAAGATTAATAGAAAGGACTGGAGGAGGCTGGTTCTTGATAACTCTGTACACTAATAAATAAATGACATCAGCGAAAGGTGAGCATCTAAAACAAAATATATAAAATCAGTGTCTGAGATGAGGGCAACGTTTTTTACGCATACTCACATGGTTCTCTGCTGAACCTGTTGGGGTTGTGGAAGCCCTGCTTCCTAATTGCTATGAAGCAAAAAAATAAAATAAAAAATAACTTTTTAAAGCCTGGAATAAGGGTACATTAACACCCAGTTTACTGCATTAATGACACATATTACAGTTTAACAGATGCATTGACTGTTCAACTAGTTGACTTCATTAATACCCACGTTTTACAGGTTGAGCAGGCGGTACGTCTGCTGGCGGCTGAACGCTCTCCGATTGGACACAAGGCTTCTGTTCATCACCACTGGGTTCTGTGGTTGTCGTAGCAACAGACTCCTGCTCCATTTGCACCGAAGCCTGACTTTGCATGTCTGTGTACGGCTTGGGTGACTCTGTAAATGGTTTTACTATACTCTGTTCTGACTCCATCTCTTCTGTCTTCACATCTCCATTTACATGACAGGTTTCTTCATTTTGCTCAAAATCTTTTTCAACCTTCACACCATTTGAGAGTCCTGTCCTTTTATCTGCATCGGGATCATTCTGCTCAGCATCTTCAGGGAGGTCCTCCTCCTGCTTGACATGTGCAGCCTCAAGCAACCCATTAGTTTTCTGACTTTTGTTATTTAGCATCTCCTCTTCCCGCTCCTCATCCTCACTGTTGCTGTCTTCTTCCTGGTCTGAAGTGCTGCGTCTTGCTCGCTTGGTTTTGGGACCCCCGTTCTCATGAGGCCTTCTGGCCCTACGATTTGGAATTCTCTTTACCATATTCTTGTCCGAGGACAGAGATCTCCCTCCAGCACCACCTCTCTGTGACCAAAAACAGGATATTTAGAAATTGAATTAAACCAAACAGGAACAAGCCACAACAATCGTATTGTTAAATACATTCATAAAAATACAGATACCTCTTTAATAAAAGGCTTTACATGCATTCCTTTCACTGTTTGGATGACACCGTCGTAGAATTTCACTGTGTAAGAAGCTAGAGAGGCGAAAGAGAGTGAAATGTTACAAGTAATGTTTTGCACAAACAGTACAGCTCTCGCATAGATGTCACACTTCCAACTACTGTAGTTTGAGAAAGAATTTTATATACCTACCATCTTTATTGACTGAAATAACCTTAGCAGGGTAGAAACGGCAGTCGGACCAGCTGGCCAAAACCTTGTCATTTATGTGAAAGCCCTGGAGGAGAAAAACATCTTAGCACATGCTGCACCCAAGTTTTCAAACTTTTATAAGAGGTGGAACTGTTAGGTACTTCCAAAATAGGCACTATGAATGTTGCTTCATTAAATTATGTTATCAAAAACCTACTTGCAAGAATACTCTTCAGAAACGTAGATCAACAACCACTCTAGCAAAAGTAGGCAATGGAAAAAAAAATGCTAAAGAATTAATTTTTCTATGGGACACAGACTAAAGTTAGAATAACAGCAATGTTAGCTTACAGGTGGAGAGGAGTCTTCATTCAGGCCCTGTCTCCTCAGCTGGATTCTCTCTACAGGTCTCAGATAAGGACTTGTCCAGTCAAACCATTCATCATAGCGATGGCTCCACTGACGATAATGGATCAACACTTTCTCATCTTCATAGTCAATCTTCTCTATGTTGGCAGCATACCTGGTTGAGAAAATGCCATAATGCGTGATTAGGAAGAGAACATGAGAATCAATTCTAGTTCATCGTCTTTTATTTTGATCATTTATTAAAAATGGCAATTCTTAAGAAAGTAATCTGAACTCAAACACTTTCACGAGAAACAACTACAGCTTTTATGACAAGTTCACACAAAGGTTTACTTATTGTAATTTTAAAAAAAAATTTTTTTTAAACTAATCCTTTAGATTCAAATTAAATTTACAGCCTCAACTAAGACCCACTTCCTACTGGATGACGGTAGAGTTTGCGCTCTACTGTCCTATCCTGTTACATCATTGCATCCGCATCAACGTGGCTTGAAGGACAGCTGGGCAGGGGTAGTTGGTGAAGAAAAGAAATGGTGCTATGTCAGTGATTTGGACTTGGTTTGTGTTTAAAGTGTTGGGTGTTGAACAGAAAACAGTACTTTGCAAGATAGGTCAAGTGACGGCAAACAAAGGTAACAGGATTTTGTTTTACTGTCTGAAGACAAAGCATACGCTCGGCTCAAACACCTGCTCCGTCAGGCAACATGGGAGGAATAAAAATGATTCCCCTGCTACCCAACAGCAGACCTCAATCCTACAAGCTTTTTCAAACAGTATGACTTATGACCAAAAAGGCAAAAGATGGAGTGACATAATAAGAGCCATCAGCCTGTTTTTTCAATTCTGAAAAACGTTCTTTTGTACTTCTGTTGTTATTTCTGTTCAATTGCACTATTTTACAGCATAAAGTTCTGTGTTTGATTAGGACTTCTGTTTTCTGCAAAATAAATGCTCTAAAAATGACACTGTCTTTGCTTTTTATGATCATTTTGTTTATCTTATTCTATATGTTCAAATGATTTAATGGATTGGAACTGAAAATTGAATGTTTATCAATTTATTTTTTTGTGGTAACAGTTCGTTTGTTATAAGTATTTCTGAAATTGATTTATT
>JAVKLF010000110.1:17885202-17904305 GCA_034783495.1 Millerichthys robustus | reverse complement strand
AACAGTTCGTTTGTTATAAGTATTTCTGAAATTGATTTATTTATTATTTAAAATTTGTTAATTTGTCTGAAATAAATTTCTTTCATTCATTCATTCATTTTCAATCCTAAATTTATACCACAATACGTATATACTGTTACCGCAAAGGGATTTGATTTATACCGTGATATGAATTTTAGGTCATACTGCCCAGCCCTAGCGATAGCACAGTACTGTTAATGTATTCTCATCTTATAGATTTTACTGCATTCTAATGCAATTTGAGTGGGTCAGGGTGCCAGGGTGGGCACATAGAGCACGATAAAAGGTGTATGGGAGTGTCTCAAGGATGCAGAAAAAAGACAGAAAAATCAACATGGGAAGTTCTAAAGCTGGCATCTTAATATGCTGCGACTTCTAGTGACTAGTCGGTGAAAATAATATCAAGGGAGTCTCTAAAATATCTTGAAATAGTTGTGTAGGTTTTCAATTTCCTCACCAGAGTAGCAAAGACTTGTAGTGTTGTTGCTTCATGTTCACAAAAAACAATGTGCAACAAAATAGCCGAAGAGTCCTTGGGGGCATGTCCAACCCATCTAAAGAGCACTAGAGCTGTAGTTTAACATGTTTATGGAAACTATCCTCTGACAGAAAACAAGTCAAGATCTGAAAATCACACTGATGAAACTAATTTTTTTGTTTGAAAAACTGGTCCAAAACTGACCCCTCCCCCCACCCCCAACTGTCTACTCTATCAGATTCACTCATAATTGTGTAGGCAGCTCCCAAGGTGGGCACAAAATAGTGAGTATCATGTAGGCAAAGAACATAGTTTTGTTACAGCACGAGTTAGAATACAGTTTTGCAAGCTATAAATACAAAAATAAACTGCAATAAAAACACAGGCTGTACAAAACCCAGTTGCATTTGTAATTTGGTTGCCAACATTCAGAATTCAGAGAGACTGCAACAGAAAACATTCTTTGACAATTTTGAGATGCCAACTAATCTCCAACAGTTGCAGCCCAATGAGAAACTATGGGTGTAGCAGTGTCATGATTACTTTTACACTGAAGGACGTTTACCAAATTCACCACGATCCAACCCCATCTAACAGGTTGTAGAAAATGTACTGAGGTCGTCATCCAGTGGGAAATGGGTCTAACTAACTGACATTCTCTAGGATCAACAATAAGTAAGTAAGTAAAGTTTTATTTATAAAGCGCCTTTCACAGAAATAATACACTTATAGTGCATGTTATACATGATAAGATTCATCAAAAAGATTAAAATATAAAAGTAAAAATACTGACCAATTGATTTTCTTAACACTAAATCAAGTCATAGTTGAATCTCATTGATACTTTAGGGTTTACAGTCTGAATAGTTTTCTTGCAGAAAAACAGTGAACCAATAACTATCCAATGATTCTTTTCCCACTACCTATTGGAACCTAACCGACACCAAGAAAGAAAAATGTATGAAATTTTATTTGAGACAATGAACAAAGTAAAACAGAATGCAGATGGAGAGGAATGAGCGAGGCCATGACTCACCAGTTTTTGAGGCTGTCTCTGGCTTCAAGCTGAGCTCCCACCTCAAATGTTATCCCTCTTCTGTTAGGGGGCGTCTTACTCATACTGCCCACATCAAGGCTCTCTCCCTGTACATACACATACACATTAACCAGAACACACACTAATGAAAAACTAGACTCATTTAACCTTGGTAATGCCATAAAGAGACAAGTGTGTCTGACAAGGAACACAACACATGTGACTGTCAAGGTCTTCACTCAGTTATTTAACAAAAATAAATACTCTGATGTCAGTTTCCATATTATAGGAAGAAAAAAATCAATGCTTTGACTCTAAGTGACTAACACTGAGAAAAGGAAGTAAGACACCTCCCTTTACAGCAGTGGAACACTAATGCTGTAAAGGATGGGAAAAACAAGTTCCTCTGAAAGCCACAGATTACACAGAGTAACATGGTACAGCATAGTACTGAAGAGGAAACTGACATTTTAGAGGTGAGCCATGCCCCTGAAATGGTGGTGAATGTGTACTCAATACCAAACGTGGAGTAATAAGATATTCAGATGAGCATATGTGGTAGAAGAGACCTCAGAGAAACAATTGAGGCTCCTCATCAAACATATCAACATGACAAAAATCTTTTAACAATGTACTTAATGATAAAGTTTAAAAAAGACGTCAAATTATCAAAGACCTCAGCATTTCTACTAACTCAAAGCAAACGCCCAGAGGCAATTATGCATCAAGACAACCCTGGAGGGATCTAACGAAACACTGAACAACTTGGCACCTATACACTCTCTTTGCTGCCATTCTGCATCTGTCATGGAGACCTTAGTGAATGAAGTAAGCTCTTTAAATCGTTAAGAAATAAAAATGAAACATCATAGTTCCCTGCGGCTTTTATTACGCAATCAGAACAGAAGACCGACTAACACATAGCTGATCTTAACTAACATCTAAAAATGAACATTATCTGAGCACAGCATCTTACTCGGTTCGGGATAGAGCTGCCTGACTCGGTTCGCCATATCGGAGGCTGGCTTTCTTCAATGCAACACCCAGCAACCTACAAACCGGATGTCTCCACGCTGCGCTCGGCCCACGTGTTTTCAGCCCAGCCGATTTCTCATACAAGACAAGACTATTATTAAAATCACCCGTGTGTTGCATGTATTACAAGAGTTGAACCAAAACGCGATTAATTATCTTAACCAGTAAAACATACGATTTAACAATTAATCTGTTTGGAGTTTTTTTGTCCTGAAGACAATCAAAAATCATAGCAACGACAAAACAGGCGCAAATCGAGTTCAGGACACCAGAATTAGGTTCGTTATATTTCTACGTTTAACGGAGAAGCCACCCACGGTAAATGTATCTTCTTTTTTTTATAGTATTACTACAGTCAATAGAACATAATACACACACATTTTTTCCCGGCCAAATATATTAAATAGATCTGAGACGTATCTTAGCTGAAAATACAATACGCAAACGTTGTCGAAATAAATTCTATGTAGCCTATTGTTGATCACTTCCACCTCTTCCGACACTTTATTGTCCGGCGTTTTATAACCACAGGGCGTAGCACGAGAGAAGCTGAGACTTACGTCAGTGTTTTAGATAAGTATGATTGGTCGAACTACAATGAACGGGGCGGGAGCTTATATTTGATTGGACACTAAGCTGACATTCAAGGAAAGCTCTCGGAGCTCTCTGTGGCCTCGCGCTAGGGCCTACCTCTCCGTACTTTTCCTACTGTGACCGAGCGGCGTGGAAACCCACAGGCGGCAAACTTCTCCAACTGAGAAACATAAATACTTAGAGTAACCACGCATTGAAACCAATTAGGAAACAAAAGACAGGCGAGTAATTAAACGAACAGAGCTAAGAACTGAACACCGAGAGCGTTTAATTACAGACTTCGTCACGTTTGTTTTGAACTCTCAACGAACGACATGCGGCATCATACAGTGTTGGATGTTCTGCATACATCAAAGCGGGCTTCACTCACCACATTAAAACTCGGAAATGCTACGCGCGAACTGGATTTAGGCTTTTTACCTGTTTCCCAGTTATTCTTTGTCAAACCGGTTGAAAAATTTGCAGCGTAATCCTGTAAATGCGCAGATACAGCCGCCTCCGCCTGTCTGCTCCAGACCACGCAGTTATATTTCTCTTCTCAGTTGTTCACCGGCGCGGGCAATGTAGGACAGAACTGCGCATGCGTGTCAGACTGGCTCTAATGGCTTGTGTTTGTCAATAACTTCTGTAAAAACACATTGCCTTGAAAATGTAAAAGTGAAAGATTATCGAATAGTTTTTGTATGTAAGCTATTCTTCTTAGGTTTTGCTCTGTTTTGACTTCTATTCCTCTAAGTATCGAAAAAATAAATAAAGTAAATTTACGAAACTGAAAAAGTCAAAAGTACGTAAAACTCCCGTCGCTTTCAAACGCAACGCAGTTAAAAAAGATTTTAAGAAAAATAAAACAATCACACCTACTGTTACTGATGGTTCTTAAAGCATGTGTAAATTAAAGTAATGATATAAAACGTCTGGACAAACAAATTAATAAAATGTTTCTTTGTAGAATGTACAACTGTATTAATAGTGCTAGGATGTCAACTTTAACAGAATTTTAAAAATCAAAATGACTGGTATTTTTATACAGCTTATTTTCTGAACAAATGGCCAGTATTTTTTATGTTATATCTGTAATTTGTTTCTAAGTCACTGAATGCATTTGAAGCCCTTGGTTCTTTTCTCTCATAGTTCTGTTTTCTTCCAATTGTCTCAGGTCCTACCATCCTCTTCCAGACAATTTTTATAATAATATTACATTTCCTTTATTGGCACCATTCTAAACACTCCCGGTCACCTTACATTTCAATATTATTATTATAGCAAATTCACCTTGTGACCATGTAAAACAAACTGCAGGCAACAATTTGAACTGATATTCAAATAAGTTTAATATCTACTAATAATATCTAAGGTAAATGCCTTATATTGTTCTCTTAAAAACTAAAGTCTTTTCATATTATAAAATAAAGTCAAATGTTTTTAATTGTTCATGAGTACAAGTTTAGGCTCTTCTCCAAGACCATTTTAATAGGATAATGTTTTTTTCCATGTCTGTGTCAGCACAATACCAAAGGATGAACTAAAACTTTCAGTATGAAATCCTTCATGTACATCTGCAACTGAGTAACTTTTGGAGTCAACCCAGTTCAAGATGTGCTAATCAACATTAGCAAACACAGAGATGACTTTAATAACTCAGCTAATTTTACAGATAGAGTAAAAATTTGATGTGGTAGTAGCTGAGTCATTCAACACATTCTAAAAGTGACATCTTGCATTATCACACACATTTTTATGGTTTGACCAAAACAGCTATAAAGTTTTAGACGACTTGTTAAAATTTTGTGCATTACTAAATAAGTATTTGATGAAGATAGAATAAAAAAAGTCTACAGGAACCTTCTTTTGGATGTATAACTACCTAGTTCTGAGTTAAATAAATATATAAGTTGTCTAAAATGTGTATAGTGTGACAGGACATAAGATATTAGCAATATCAGTAAAGTTGGCAGGAGATATGCATTCCCACAAGGAATTCTTGGCTTTTCATTAGTAGATGTTACATTTCTCTCATTTCCCGTCGCTCTACCATTTAAAATAAACACAAGACAATTTACCAACAAATGGACAAACTTTTATTTATTATCAGCCATTCCACATGAAACACGACAAGTCTGCAAACACACACATGGGCGCATGTGGGTGGAAAGTGGTTAGAATTAGTCTTTGTTTAAAAAGCAAGAAGTTACAGCAGGAAAAAAATATTTAATTACTGTCCCCGTCTTCTATGTACATGTATTTTTATTGCTCCTTACAGCACCAGATGCTCCCCTAAAAATTGGATTATTAGAATATATTTAATGATTGTTAGTTTGTTAGACAGAATTATTTACAACAGGAAACAGCAAAAGCTCAATTTACACGCATGTAGTAATTGACAAACAAACAACTTTCACAATAGGTGCTTGTGTAAACCTAACTGAGATGTTAAGTCTATGACAGGGCCCATTACCACAAAAAACTTTTTTTTTTACTTGACCTGAGTACAAAAAAGAGAACTCTAATCAAAATAATTAAAGATAACAGAGAAAATATAATAAGTTGAAAAATCAGCCTCCCATATTACAACTTAAACTAAAGTACAATAAACACTCCTGTTGACGTCAAAGAAGATTTAAAACAAAAACAAATATAATCACTCAAAACTGCCATCGTTCAATAGAGCTTTTAGGACATCTACAAGTTGTGCTTTGAAATGTGGATTCTCATACAATCAAGTATGAGAAAACCAGCCATTATTACAAATATCCAAAATAGCGCAAGCAAGCTTTAAGACACAATTACAAGCTTTTTTAAGATTGTTACTTGAATTTTTTTTTATAAAATAAAAGCCACCTTTCGTTTGCACTGACAACCACACACCCAAATACACATGCTTAAAATCAAAAAGCCATCAACTCTGCTTCAATGAACGTTTGTCTATTGCATGAGAACATTTCCGATGTGACAGTCTCACCTTTCGACCCAAAATGTTAAATGTAACTATAGCAATGCCTCTTTAATAAAACAAAGGGTTTTCACAGGGTACAGTGAGGACACTCAGAGAGCAGTCACTGGATTTCAGTATCAAAAACAGTAAAGTGAAATATGTCATCTCAGTAAGAAAACAGAAGAGCACATGGCCTATAATCCAAGCTTTTTAACTCCTCATACACCAAGTGTAAATTATCACCATGACAGGTTCCAGTGTGGCCTAAACAGAGACAGTGTTTATGCTGGATTGGAAATAGAGAACTGATCTGTACGCTTTGAGTGTAAACAGTGTCTACACCACACCCTGGATGAAACTGGTGTCCAGGTGAACAATGAGCATTCTCAGGAAGGACATCTCCTTGCGTGTGTTCTCAAAGATAATCCGCGGGTCGTCGGACTGACATCGGAGGCAGTTGGGAGCCATCACCATAGCCAGGTTGTTCACATCCATCTTGGTTATGGCAACATTGGATGGCTGGGCGAACACCTGGAGATAGTCAGGGGGAAAGAAGAGGAAAAGGAATGAGGAAGACTCAACTTGTGCTCTAGTTGTGGACAGACTGACTTTCGACCTGCAATAACTCATGAGTCACAGTGGGTTAGATGTTTAGGCAGTAAAATCTAGTCCTGCAGCATGCATTAATAAAAACAACAACTTTTTTCTACCCACAAAATGATAAATGGCCAAGAGTAGCTGTAAAACAAATTATTAAAGGCGTTGAAGAATTATTGTGAATAACTCAATACCCAGTGTAACACTGAAGGTTTTGTAAGGATTTTGAAGCTAAGCTTGAATCCAACTGTGGATTTTTAGTTTAGAATGGGATAAGATGACCAACTGCTATTCACATCTGGCACAGACTTAATTGTAAAAATGTATTTAATTCACACTGTAATATATTAATAATTCTCTTAAAATGTTCTATAATATACAATCAAGCAACAATATCTGCCCAATTTTTCTCACTCGTTTCCCAGATCAGAATCAGTTTAATTTTGTGTCTGGGCATGTGTACCTTTAAAATAAAAAGTGTATGTGGTTTCTGCTGCACAACTAAATGTAGTCTTCAGAGATTTGAGATTTGTTCTCAGCTTTGGGTTCAAACTTTACTTCGAATTAAAACAAGTGCACATATGAGGTGAATGATGTTAGAGAGAAGACGATGAGAAGACTTGTGTGAGGGTGTGATGTTGGTTACCTGCAGGAAGTGGATGAAGTAGCACAGAACCAGCCTGCTGAGCTCAGGTAGAGATTGGACCACAGCGATGGCCGCCACCGGGTCGTCACAGTTACTGATGCACTGCTTGTAGAAATTCATGGGGATGAGGGGCTCCTCCAGCTCACGATACCACAGTTTCATCAAAGAGGCTTATTGAAATAGAGACATTTTATTAATACACATATTTAAATCTCTATGCTTAAAGAAAATCCCTAAACAAAACCTCCTCATACCTGGTACATTGGGATCAGACAGATTCTCTGGAATCCTCCACTGGTCCACCTGGAGTTTCAGTGCGTTCACTTCATCAATGTCTCCAGGCACTCTGAAAACAAAATAATTACACTGAGTGGCCACGAGAGGGAGCACTACTATCACTGATTCTTCAGATCCACTACTCTGGCAGGACTGGCGCCTGGTGCTCAGTTTTCTGTTGGCACTACTTCTGTTTGGTTAAATGTTCATTCTGTGATTGTTTTTATTTCAAAAACACACTCTCCGGTAAAGTCCCGATGCAGAAAAAGAGTTTCACATGTTTGATGGAAAGGAACAAATTCCTAAACAAGTCGAGAAGCTCTAGAGCTAAATGCGCTGGAGAAAACCCTACACAAACACACTGCTGAGAGGCTCCCACATGCTCGTAGGCTTAAGCTGTAATGTAAACACATATCATGAAGTATCAAATTAAACAGTGCAACTCCCAGGAGCAGAGCAGGGCTGTTTGTTCTTTCTGTATACAAGGGAAAATTACACAGAAATAAAGAGGAACAGAAGACCACACGCATTTTTTTATTAAAAATATGCATACAATAAAAGTGTATGTACTTTACAAGATCCCCCTTTGATTTGCTAGGCAGCGCCTCTACCTACACTGATGGAGTTGAGGCATGTCTTAAGCTGAGTTGGGTCTATCTTACCTGAAGATGCCCTCTGTTTGAGCCCCACCTAGAGCCAGAACATACTGGGACAGCTGAACCTGCACCCAGGGCAGTTTCCTGTCTGGGAAGAGCTCACTTTGCCTTTCCATCACTTCCTCAAGAGAGCTGCCAAAGAGGGAGGGGGTAATGATGGCCCGTCTGCTGTGGTCAATCTCCTCCAAGGTGGGCTTACGCAGACCCTGGAGGGGGACAGGTAAGCAGGAGAAGATTTACTACACAAGCATAACAAGAATAATGGTACTAATCATGGCTGTGTCTGCAGCTGTACTGCTATGACTGGATCTGTGTTTATGTCTCTACCTGTTAATGTGTCAGCAAACCTACAATTACATCTCCCCCCCTGTGACGGTACCCAGCATGACTCACTTGAGATACTCAACCCTCAAACTCATTTTACTGACATCATCTAGAAGGAAATATAAATATTCAAAAACTCAATATTTCATTTATTTATTTTCTCTAACTTACCTTTTTTCCACCAGTAACTGCCACCTTCAGCAGCTTCCGATGGCAGAACTTGGCGTATGTGCTGACAGGAAGGCCTTTAAGATATCAGAAAATGCAAATTCAGGACCAAAAAGTCAGTACACGGGCCCATGTTAGATCCTTTTGCACCCCTTAAGCATCAGTCATTACTGAAAGCACAAAATAATAAATTATCTGAATTCTTTCCCACGAACAGAAACAGCAGTGTTTTTATTTCACACAGATGTCAAATGGGAGGGAGGCAGAGGTAGCTAGAGAGACATGTTGACTGTGCGATTCCGGCATATGGGGATTAGAGTAGAACTGGCTGAACTGTCAGGCTGAGTGAAGATTTACTGCTGAGGAACAAAAGCTTCAGCTACAGGATCCAGCCCACACATCCAACGCTCAGGTGACTCATCAGCTCTCAGATCTAAAGGCCTCCGGAGGAGCATAAGAAGCCCCATGAGGTCTCCTGACTTCTACCTGCTGTAAGCAGCTACTGTACCCAAGAGCCAAGATCTATTTTGGAAGAAAAGTAAATTTAAAGAACGGTTTACTCATGACCAGGCACATCTTAAACAGACTTAAAGCAATAAAAAAAACGACATGTCCTGGAAGAACTCTTCCTAGAAAATTATATCTACACCTCTCAGTTTATGAGATCATCCCCATCTTTCATCCCTGAGGAAACTTGAAACAAACATGACACTTGTGAGGTGTTATCCTCTTCTTGGAATCTTCTCTACATCACGCTTTCAAGCCAGGCCCAGGAGGAAAAAGTTACAGAAGGGATTTATAAAGTAACAAACACTTACCGGTACATGAATGCTCCCTGCAGTCAAAACACGCAGCTTTTTAGCAAACAGGTGAGATTTATGCTAGTGTGCAACTGCAGCTAATCTTAAAAACATCTGATTATGATTACATCTAATTAGACCAATAATTTGCCCTTGATCTTGGCAAAATCAAGCATTCTTTTCCCTCAGTGCTTGCAACATCAAAACTGAACTCTTAAGTAGGAAAATAAAGAATGCAGGGCCCCTGCGCTGAGGTGGGAAGAATGGTTTGAACCCCACTGGTGGTCTATATTTACAACAGTTTTGATCTAGGGAAAACAGCAACGACCAAGCAACCAAAGCCTGGGAGAAATACGAGCTCATTAGGAGCCTGAGTGTACCGTACCAGGCTGAGAATGACATGACACCTGTCTGCACACAGGCTGAAGCTAAACCCAACGACAAAAACACAGAGCTATTAAAAGATGAAGTGAAGGAGACGACCCCCGTCTCAATTCTGTCGTTTATGGGACAGCCGAAAACAATCCACTCCAGGTTCAGGGCTTAAAGAGGTTTCTAAGCATCAATGAGGCTCATCACTGCTTGTTACTTTGCTCTGATGAAGTGTCTTTACTCAAGCTCATGCATCTGTCAAGCAAACGGCAGCTGGCAAGTATTTTCCCTGTTTAATGTCAAATCTGAAACGTTCAGTAGTTTTTCCCTTCAACTTTCAATCAGCTGAAGTTTTTTCTCTGTGATCCTGAGTCACCTAACTGTAAGGGCACTGTTGCGGTGCCATGATTGGTTTCCTCTCTAGTGACATCATCTGAGAGCTGACAGTGAGGTCCGCTCTAATGAAGGCACGTGTTGATGAGTAGCTGTGCTTTTAAATGGCAGTCTGACACACAAGAAAAAATGCCAGTATGATTCACAGTGTGGTCCGTTGTGCCTGAAGAGAACCTTCTGAAATTCTCATCCTACTCCCCCCCCTTTCTGCTCAATTGTCTGTGAAACCCATTCATTGTGCGTGCCAGTTCATCAGCATGCACTCATCTGACAAACTACACAGTTATGAATTTTCCATCCCACTCACAGGGAGCAATATGTTTGATTTGTAATGGTTTGCACTGCCGTAAAACTACAGACAAGTTTTGAAGAGAGTACAAAAACATATGTGAGACAGAGTCGCTCCTCAACCTGTTTAAAGCTCTACCCAACAGATAAACAACATGTGAGAGATACAGAGGACTCATTGTTGTAAAAGCAACAATATAGGCATATCTTTACAATAAATAAGGTCACAATTGTACCTTCTTCCTCCTCCGTGTTTTGTTTTCGCTTCTTTCTGGACTTTGAATTCTTCTTCAGTTTTAGTTCCTGTTGTTCAAGTATAAACTGTGTCACTATGAAAAAACACAGAAAATAACAGAGGTTAAATATACACTAATCAGGATGAATTAGAAGACATTTATTGGGTTAATGATGTGCTACAACAAACTAATAAAACAGAATTAAACAATATTAGAGGAAAGTGGAAACGAAACTAGTGATATAAAGATCATCCTTGCCAAAAAAACAACAACAGGCCATCAGACAAACAGGCAGGTGCAAAGTGAAAGAAAGGTGACCCACCCTGTAGCTCAGTCTGAGACTCACATTTCTTGTCGCTGTTGGGCTCTGTATGTCTCTGAATGTAGCCTTCAAGGTAGCAGCGGAACTTGGGAGACGGGGCGAAGAAAGCCAAACTGACAGCCATAAGCTCCCAACCCGCCCCCAAGCTTCTGGGGCTGGCATTGCCAGTCGTTTGCCTCACCAGCTGCACATACAGCTCGTCCCGCAACCCTGGCATGTCCCAGCACTTGGTGACGATGAGCAGGGCGCAGTGACGGCGGTCGAGCCGTGATGGCCTGTCTCCCATGTAGGCCTGAACCAGTTTGAACATCTCACAGGCCTCCTTTCTAATGGCGCGGTTGCTGGTGACCAGCATGGGCTTTTTGATGGAGCCGCGGTTCCAGGACAACATGTTGGCAATGGAGACACGGCGTCGGAACAGTCCTTGGGTGTGCATGTTGAGATGCTTGCTGGCCCAGTCTTCCATGCCCATGTCAGGAGGTGGAGGTTGCCGCAAGGTGGCGTAGGACAGCTGGTAGGAGGATCCTCCTCCTCTGCTTCCTGTACCATTGTCTCCTTCTCGATTGTCGTGGTTTGAAGAGCGGTGTGGACCCAATGAAGCTGTTCGCCCATCCACCATGCCTTTCTTTCTGCTCTCCAACTGAGCCTGCAGTTCCAAGGTGTCCGCCTGCCGGGGAAGGAGAAAACATGTAACTGAGAGAAGGATGACAAGGGAGAACAGAATCAAGTGATAAAGACGGAGGCAAGCATAAACGCACACTGTGTGTGTAACAGCAATTTTCACTGTGTCACACTAAGATCTGGAGTTTTCTTTGCTCTGCTGTGCTGGGACTCAAGGGGAAACTGCAGCAAGATCAACATATTAATTTCCTAAAACCAGCTGCGTAACGAGAAAAATTCCTCTCTAAATCCTCCTGAACCCTGGCCTCGGGAGTCGGCGGGCACACAGTGGCACAGAAGTTCTTACTCCTCCCGTTCCCACATCAGACTTACCTCCCTAACAAAACCAAAACACTGCACTACCCAAGACCTCTCTGTGATCCCTGCAGGGGAACTCATGACTTTAAGGAGCACCCAAGCTCCATTAACAGACAGCCAGCAACCCCATATGCTCAACAAACAGCCAGAAATAACACAAACCACAAGCCAAAAGTCCAAGTTTACTACAGGAAAATTAAACACACTAATGTCTTTTCAATGAGCCACTGGGTACTATGAAATGATGAGTGCCAGACAAACTGTATCTCACGTTTTGGTTTTTCAATCATGGGTGTCAAAACTGAGATGTGGATTTGCAAAGTCCACCATTTGTTTTCTGTTCTTTTAAACAGTGACAAGTCGGTTTCTTGGCAAATAACTTTGCATCATGTGGGGATAATTTAGTGGTACTGTGGGTTCTGAAACAGTGAAAATCCCACCAGTCTTTTTAAAAATACAATCAGTGAATTTTTAAAAACTTATATCATATTATGTTCAGTAAGAAAATAAGAATAAAATGATACATTGAATACAATAATCTATTAATCTTTTATCAGTAGTTCTGGAAAACATTCAAGCTGATACTCAAGGGCCTTCTCTTTTTTCTTTTGCTATCTCCAAACACGCTACAGTCCTAGTTAAACCATTTAGTCTGCCATCCTCCCTCCACCTCACTACCATGGCCATATGGGCCACAGCAGCTCTCCTTCCTGACCAAGGGAAGTCATGTCCCGAGTCTCCTGGCCTGGCATGGCCTTTTTACCCAAGTACAAACCTGGCATATGAGCTTTACAGTGCCTGCAGTGCATGGCAGATGGACAGCAGTAAGAGGATGACAGCTATTGCTGGGACTATGGCCATCATAATCTGCAGCGCTCATCCCACTCATGATCTGATGTCTTAGGAATATTTAAGCCAATTTCAAAATGACAAACGTAACAAATTGTTTGGTACTCTGACAGTATTCAGTCAGTAAGACTAAAAATCACTTTTGTTATTCACAGTTGTAGTCACTCAATCTCAGGAAAAATTGGAACATGTGCATTTCACGTTTTTGATTTATACAAGATCAGACGATCAAGTTGGAAAAAAATGTTAAAGTCCTTGTAGTTACTTTTCTTGGCAGAGGAAAGAAGCTAAAAAGAGATTTGAAAACCGTACATTGAATTAAACTGTTTTGTAGTTCATTTGGTGGGGTCATTTGGACTGCAGGGCAGCAGGTGGGTAAAACTACTGAAAAGCTTTTTGAAGACAGCTGCTTATCTGGCCACTTTGAGAAAAGAGTCGGCAACTATCCGCATGTCTAACCTGTAAACCTACAGAATAAATGGCTGTTCATTTCTACTGTGTAAGCCCATTTGTTACTGTGATGAGTTAAATACATAAATGATTGTAAGTCCTAAATTATTGCATTTGGAAATAGTTATAGAAAAGCACTTGTTTGGGTGCCTCCAGATTAACAGAATGCACGTTTAAAGGGAACTTTGTTTATTGTATGAAATGCGCAGACAGTAAAAGCCTGTAATCACAAAATGATTGTGTGGTTTTCAAACAGACATAATCAAGTATCTTAGCTGCGTCAGATAGTCATTACAAAGACAGAGTTAAATGATTGAAAACACAATAATGCAACATTCTGACGCAAGACAGAATCTGAAGATTAGAAAGTAACAGAACTTAAGAGTCAGCTTAACCTGGGTAAAACCAAATCTATTAGTGCTGTTTGAGTCGCTCAAACATAATGGATTTAATCAAATCCAAAAAGTGCATTACTGTTCATCTACACAAACAAATTCTGCTTGTGAGAACAAGACTAATAACAAAAACACAGAAAAAAATACCTACAACACAAAGATGCTTTATTCAAACACCATTAGAACTCATTTGACAGCGAACACTTTTCTAATCTGATTAGTAGTCAGAGGTTTACCAGCTTAAAGGTAAACAAAGTGAACTTAGGTAAGATGGTTGAAACCCAAAACAATTGTATTTTATCTTTTCTTTAGACACAGAACTACACCACTATGACATTATTTTAACATTTAGACATACAAATAATAAGAACAGTAGGAGGTTACCTGGGAGGGAGGTCCCGGAGTCTCTGGTGACGATAGGCTGGCCTGGCTATTTACACTCATCTCTAAAGTGTCCACCTTTTCATAGGTCCTTTTCTGCCTCCCTGATATTTCCAAAGGGGTTAGGGAAGGGTTACCATAGTCACCCGCACCCTTCAGTGACCGAGCAGCCCCATTGACATCTTCTCGTGATAGACACCTGATTGCTGAGGCCCCTCCTCCATACCACCTGAGAGAGTCTGCAGGGGAGCGTGTCCGAGGTACCACAATCCTCTCCCCCATTTCTGGGTCCAGCCCTGCCCTTACCTCCCTCATGGTGTTGGAGCGACTTACCACCTCCCTCATTTCTGCCATAAGTCTTTCATTGAGAGCACACAACTCCCCGCTGCTGCCTACTGACCCCGGCCTGCCTCCTGCACCTCCACCGCCTATCACCCGTCTCCTGCTTTTCCGTCTCAAGCTTGGAGAAGGGCCAGTGGAGTAACCAGAGTCCTGATAGTTGGCCGTGGCTTGCGGAGTTGAAGAGGCAAAGTCTTGGGAGGCCTGGCTGCTCTGCCTGCTGTGTCGTGCCTCCATGGCACGCTGCACAGTGGCCTCCAGGATCTTCCAGTTTTGTTTTTTGTCCAGTGAATTTGGGCCAGGGGTACCTGGCTCTCTATCTCTCATCTGGCCTCGATACTGTTGCAAAGAGTGGCCTTGGGGCTGAGGATGTGCCTGTGGTTGGGTCAAGACCGAGTCCTGTCTGGAAGTAGGCGAAGGGGCTCGTGTGGGCACAGGAGAGTTAGAGGAGTGACCCTGTTTAGGGTCCACATTGACCATGTGTTTGATGCACTCCAGACCAGCTGGGCTGTAGTCGGATGAAGAAGGAGTTCTCCTGTGTCTGGAATGAGTTGAACCAGGGTGCTGGAGGAGTTTAGGTTTTTGGAGACTTTGAGTGGGTGTCAAGCGAGACAGAGGTTGCCCGTTGTACAGATGTGCTCCCTCTATCTCCATGTCTGTGGGGGGTTCATCATATATCGGAGAGTCTGTAACTGGCTCATCATAAATTGGGGCAGTGCGACCGTACTGAGGAGAGACGGGACGTGGGGTGCAGGTGTGTGACCTGTGAAGGAGTGGACTGGGGTGGCTTCCATCTGAAGTCAGCAGACAAAAACTGCCATTGCTGGCTTTTCTTAAGTGAGCCTGACGTGGGTCACCAGCTATTTTGCCAGAAGGGGCTGTTTTATACCCCTGACTGGAGCTCATGTGTCCTTCCTGGGTCTTGTCACAGGAGTTGTTCAGAGTGAAAGCACTGGCTTTGCTGTGAACACTCTGCTGCTGCATTGCTGGTTTGGACTGGCTACGGTTCATGCTGTTCACCTTCACCAACATAGCTGCTCTAGAGCCAGGTACTGGCTGCCATCTTTCAGAAGCATCTCTGAAAAAGAAAAATAAGATACGACTTCAGTCAAAGCAATAATGTGTATCTAAAATCTAAATAAACACCCAAAAGTCAACAAACAGTACCATAAAAGCACGGTCATTATATATGATTATTGCTAGCATGACAGGGCTGGGAAACACTCCAGCAATCCATAAATTCTTTTTCAAACATTTCACTAACCTCTAAAGACCAAACGCCATTTTTAGTCTGGCAGTCAAAATAACGCCGAAGCCACAAGACAATAACTCCTGTGTGTGTTTTGTGCAACTCAAGCGCCTAAAAATACCAAATGACTGCACATCACATCTATCAAACGTTCCTCCAAACATGTATGACTCATGTCTGGCGAGTGTATTGGGTTTTTTCATCAAACGTTTTAAGGAATTGTAACAAAACACTTAAAAAAAGAGTCAACATCTGCTTATCAAATCTATGAAATAAATTCTAACCAGTAGACCACAACGATCTGAATGACATTCAGAGCTGTGTTGTTACAGATGAGGATTTCATTCGTTTCAAAACAGTTCTACTTTCTCTAAGTTAAGTGACCAGGCAAACATCAAAGCCAAGAGAGCTCGCTTCTAATCCCAACAACGAAAAACAATCTGCCATCAATCTGGTCACGCTGCTCTGGTCTGCTGCCCTGATCTCTGCTGTTGCCTTATAATCTTCTCCAATCCTCTACTGTTCAAAAACATGCCCTTTTAGGCCAACTTCTGCATCTCAAGCTGGCATTACAACACAGAGATAAATACAGATAGCGTCCATCTTCAGAATGACGTGAAAGGAATCCAAATTTAATGATTTAATCTACATTCTTGTTTACGCAAAAGGTGAGAAAGGCAAATGACTTCAAAGTAAGGCCAAGCAGACTTACCTCACTCCACCTGCAATTTAGCTTTCAGTACAGTAGGTATTTATATTAAAGCTGATGAGCTTGGAAAATCTAAAACAGAATAAAGCATAGACAAAAAAGTTCTGTTTTACAGCTTTCCTTTTCTATGAGCTCTAAGACTTTACAGTTGGGCTATAACGACAGGAAGAGGACGGAGAGGGGAGGAGAGAAGGAGGTGGAGTGACCCCCCTACACTTCTCTCCCGTCTCTCTGGAACAATGCTGGAACAATTCCCCTGAGGTCCCTCACACCAACGGCAAACTTCCTTTAGTCCTCCACCCCTCCTACTCTCTCCATCAGGATTCCCCCTCCTGTAGAGTGAGTCACATTGCCTCAGCCGTTTTAAATGTAAACACACTCATCCTCACACAGATTCATCCAACCTGGAGTGGCTCATAAACAGCTGGGTCGCAGCCACCTGGCACAACATCCAAAACATGCTGCCCCAACCTGTAATGTCACCACACAGCCCCTGCCTCACCAAAGGCAATCAAGACAGTTTACTACCCATTTAACACATCCACAGACAGACACATGTGAGGACAAGCTCTGACAAACCACCACTGTTTAGCTGTTACAAGCGAGTGTGAGTGTGTATGGTTACACAGGGTGGTCGGCGGATAGGCGACAGTTGTAAACATGCAAAACCTCTTTGAAACAGTGTGGTTTTATCAAACAGGAAGAGGTGCCGCCTCAGCAGGTGAAGCACAGCTGACTGATTAGCACTGGTTTGCTATCACAAGAACAGTTCAGACGTGAAACACGTGGTCTGTTCACACAGTTAGATTTCACTCATTAAGACGTCCCACAAATTAAGTTCATCTCTGAGGTTCATTTACTACCCTTTGGATAAAACACAATTGTGCCTTTTTTATCTTGTTGAGTGAGTGGAAAACTTGATGAACAGGACTAACCCTGACAAAGAAGTGACCAATACTTCCTGTATTTAGAGTTCCTCTGGAGGGTTGAAGAGAGGGCTTCCACATATTCAGTACAAACAGGAAATGCTTAATGTAATGTTCACACGCTGCATTCAGACGGAAATAGAGCTCATACAGGGCTTTATATGCTTTAATTTATCCATAAAATATTTTTGGTTCCAAGCAGATCTTTTAAATCTTTATCGTAATGTTTAAAATTATGACACAGAGTGTTGAAAAATGTTGCCCGTTTTCCTGATTTTGTCTGTTAAATTAAGCCACAGATTTTATCACAAGCTTATATCATATGGGGTCTTTAAAGAACACTAAATGAGCATTAGAGCATACTTCAGTTCAGCTTACAGTGCTACAAAAGAGCAGTTTTGTAAAGCTTTGTTAGAATTGTTTGCCTTCTATGGTTGCAGCTAGGCTCAGCAAACGTCTGACATGATCAGCCCCTAAAGCAACAATCTGGACAGATTTTAGAACGATAGTCCTTATTATAAGTTCATTCCTACATTAAAAGTAGTTCAGTGTCTTCAATCTCTATTCAAGCCTTGTTATTACATGACACAATGAACACTTATTACCAGTAAAACAGAGGTCAACAGAAAGTATGGTTGCACAACCTAAAATTAAAAGAGCAACCAACACAGTACAATCATGAGAAACTTCATCAGACACAAGACACAAGTAATTTGGAGCTGGTGGTTTTAATGTGGGATGTGAAGATGCAACAGAAATAAGACGGGATGGTGTGAGTGTGTGTAAGTGAGAAGGGTGGAGATTAGTCGTGGGAGAGTGCAGTACGGGAATGAGCGGGAAGACAGGAATTCCTCAGGGCTCATTCAGAAGCCTTTGTGGCAGTGAGGAGAGTCTCACACAGTGCATGGCTGTGCCATTGTCACAGAGACAAATCCTTCAATGACAGCAATGGAGATCAAGGAAGGAGCAGAGAAAGAACGATCTTTGACCTCTAACTGATCGGGCAACGTCCAGGTTACGTAATGCTGAACAGGCCTGGGCGTCATTCTAACCACAAAGAAAGTTGTTTGGAAAGGGTGTGTTGCCTCCTAGCAGGTGTTAGTTAAATGTGGGCTGAAGGGTGGGATTACCCATAACAATTTATTACAGATATTAGAAAAGATAAAATCATTTTAATTGGGAGTGTAATAAATCCCACTGTTTACAGTCTGTAGATGATTTTGATCTTTTATCAGATACAATTAAAACACATTCATCACACGTGGCTACATTCACAACATGCATTTACAAACCATCTCATTCAGATGCTGAAGCTAGCCTGAAAGATACCCCCTCCCCCATTTCTTTGACGCCCTCAGGGAAGAAATTAGATCACCTGATTAGCGTCTGAAGCAACAAAATAACGTAACCGTCAGCGAATCTCAATTAGATCTCAGCTACTGTGCTGCCTTGGATCCACACATGTCCAAATCCCTTCTGTCACTTTTCTGAATACTCCCGGGGGGTGTGGGGGGGTGGGGTGGGGGTGTGTGTGTCTCAATTAAACACTACTACAACCCGGCTACTTGCACTAGATTTTTTTTTTCTGCATAGAATAACACTTTTTGTAATCCCATCAGATGAGGCACTTTAAAGAATAGAGAAATGATTTTG
>JAVKLF010000110.1:17746652-17770010 GCA_034783495.1 Millerichthys robustus | reverse complement strand
ATTTGTGCAGCGTACGACTGATTGTTGTCTTATAGACAGACTCTCCCACCTCAGCTGTAGATCTCTGCAGCTCATCCAGAGGGATCATGGGCCTCTTGGTTGCATCTCTGATCGGTCTTCTCCTTGTTCGAGATGAAAGTTTAGATGGACGGACGGGTCTTGGTAGATTTGTAGTGGTCTGATAATCCTTCCATTTCAATATAATTGCTTGCACAGTGCTCCTTGGGATGTTTAAAGGTTGGGAAATCTTTTTGTATCCAAATCCGGCTTTAAACTTCTCCACAACAGTATCTGGGACCTGCCTGGTGTGTTCCTTGGTCTTCATGATGCTCTCTTCGCTTTGAACAGAACCCTGAGACTATCACAGAACAGGTGCATTTATACGGAGACTTGATTACAGACAAGTGGATTCTATTTATCATCATCAGTCATTTGGGACAACATTGGATCATTCAGAGATCCTCACGGAACTTCTGGAGTGAGTTTGCTGCACTGAAAGTAAAGGGGCCGAATAATATCGCACGCCCCACTTTTCACTTTTTTATTTGTTAAAAAAGTTTGACACATCCAATAAATTTCATTCCACTTCACGATTGTGTCCCACTCGTTGTTGATTCATCACAAAAGATTGACATTTTATATCTTTATGTTTGAAGCCTGAAATGTGGCAAAAGGTTGAAAAGTTCAAGGAGGCCGAATACTGTCGCAAGGCGCCGTAAGCAGAATAATGTAGATAAATCACAGCAAAAGAACTTTCCCCCAGTCAGTTTAAATCTGAAAAGTGGGACTGCAGCATTTCTTCATTAGATAAATTGTTTAAACCTGGAACAATAGCTGGTATTTACACATCCAACAGCCAGTAAAGGGCAGAAAAATCACTAGTTGAAATGAGAGTCAGCAGGTAATTATAGAGTCAGAGTCAAGTGTTTAAATATAAACTTGTATTTACATGAATATCAACACCAACAGAAAAAAAACATCTGTAATATACATCCTGTAAAACGACATCTTATCTCACCAAACAAGTTCCTTTTTGTCCTGAAGTAACAAAATCTGATCATAAAATGATGTTGCTTCCTGAAAAGAGATGAATCATTGATATGTTTTAAAGTAGATTTCATTCTGTTGGTATTTCATGTAAGAAAATGTAGTTTTGTTTTCTCCAGGATTCTAAACCCGACTGCAGGAGTTCAGACTTTCAGGTCCTCTTCTCCCTGCTCTGTTTAGCCTTTGACAGGTGAGCCACTTCTTCCACATTCAGAACCATCCTATGCTTTTACAGATCCATGATATGTACCCATTTACCATTTGAATAAAACATACACATCTTATATAAAAAATGTACACCAGAAACCTCAAACTATACATAGATGTGGAAAAATATCTTTGGATTGCGCAAGCGAGTTGATAACAGTCAAAAGAACACAAGTGAACAAAACTGAGCATTTGAAAGAGCTGCTGTGAAAATGGTAGATAACTCAGAACTGATAAACTGCAAACAAAACCCACACAGAAACCATCAAATTTTACGAAAGAAAATCATCCTTTTTAGTTTATGCCGTCTTACATCACTTTAACCACCTGCCTATAAAACCTCCGACAGTATCAAATGTTCAACCGATCAGATACTCTGATAAAAAAGTGCTTTGTTAAAAGACAAAATACATAGCTTGTTTGGGAAAAAATATAGCTTTCAGAAAATGACAAGAACAAAACACCCCAAATGTGTCTAAAATATTTGCAAATGTCAAAACAATAGGTAAAATTAATCAAATCAGCTTTGACCTATGAGAAACAAAATTACAACCAAGTCTCATATTTTGTGCAAGAATTGGGCTTTAAAAAGCACGGCTGTTATACTTTTGTCGAATATTTACAATTTATAATTACAGAAGACAATTGAGTTGTGTAATACTGCAGTACCATCTTTTAAAAGGGCTTATGATGCTCAGTTAGTCGAAAGCATAGAGGCAAGAATTATTGCTCAAATCTGCATAACATTACAGTAAATCGTGTGCTTGTAGCTTTCTGTGAGAAAGAGCAGTCAAAGGAGAGGAAAAAGAAAAGAATAAACCAATTCTTGTAAAGGCATTGAATCTCTAGTAAGGCTGTCATGATGAAAATATTGCATCAATCTCCCCCCCACACCTCCTCAAACATAAAGAAGCTTCCTGGTAAAGTGCAACCACAGCCAGTTGTACCATAGTCCTGTTCTGTAGGCTGGCTGTGATGCTGAATACTGCCCAACAGCTTCAAGTTAGCCACCTAAACACACATACACTCTCTCTCACACACACACACACACCGAGCGTTTTTACCTTTGTGCTTACAAGGATTCAACTTGAACTGAAACTTAGCACAAATTAAGTCCACACGACAGACTTCTTTTGCAGCTGAGTCATTGTGCTGAGTTTTCCACGTCACTTTTAACTTTTTTTGCACTCCTTCTTTGTGTGTGTGTGTGTTTGTGTGTGTGTCGTTCCTATCATGGTCCAGCCCACAGTTCCACTGCTGTGAGTCAGCCACGGGACCCTCAGCAATACTTCTGCAAAAACAGAACAAGAGTTAGATACATGAGCAAAAACCCTCCAGGATGCTGCAAAGATAAATGTTTTATTTTACCTGATCAGGTCCCATTGGCATTCTGACCATTCCCATTGAGTTCATGCCCATTTGGCCTTGCATCTGTCCTGGCATCTGAGCCATCTGACCTGGACCAGAACTGCCAACTGGTCCAGGTCCACTCATTGAGTTGTTTATCATCATGGGTCCAAACTGGCCCTGATTGCTCTGCTGGGGAAACTGTTGCTGAGGATATGGGCTGGAAAAACAGAAACATAAAAATACATTTGTGTTAAGACATAATACGTTTTTAAACTGCCCTAAAAAATATAATGACAAAAAAAAGTGATGATACACACTTATTACGTGGCATGCCACCCTGTGGCCAGCCTTTCATGTCTCCAGATTGGTACATGTGTCCTCCCTGAGGATTCCCCTGCATCCCTGGCATCATGGCGTTCTGTGGAGGACCACCCATTCGTCCTTGAATCATATTTCTGGGTGGACTGCTCCCTGCAGCCACAAATGACGAGTCCCCTTGCTGGTTCATTCCTGCAAATACACAAGTATACTGAAGAATCTGAGTTTCTGCAGTACGAGAGAACAAAGCAGACCACTGGCTCAGTCTCAGTCCACCCACCATAGCTGCCTCCATAGTTGAAACCCTGCTGTCCAGGTTGGTTTATGGGGGGGGCTCCCATGGGACTGTCCATAGGTGCTATTACATTTGGAGGAGGACTGAAGCCTCCTGCTGCTCCCTGACCCTGCTGCTGCTGCTGTTGTTGTTGTTGCTGCTGCTGCTGCATCAGTATCAACATCCTCTGCCTCCTCATCTGCATGGTGTGTTGCTGCTGGGCCATCATCTGTGGACTCATGAAACTAGACTGCAAACAGACACGATGCTTCATGTTAACCCTCAGCAAGTCCTTTAATTTTATGACCATTCTTAAACCATAGGGGGAAAAATAAATCAACCATTTTACATAAAAGAACACACAAAAACCTAATTTGTAATATTTTTTAACAATAAACTAGTCTGTCCTTTAGAGCTATCTCAGCTTGAAATAAATAAATCAAATTTAAATAATGTTTAAAAATAATTAATTCCTTTAAGGGCCATTAGTTTAAAAATCCATTATTTAAGTTTTATTTAAATTTTTTTGTGAAGACCCTCTATGGTTAATAATGTGTGCTGGGACTTGGCTGCCTGTATAAAAAGTTAAACAGAAAACACGTACTTGAGCGCTCATTCCTCCTGGCTGCATGCTGGGCTGCATGCCTGGGCGCATGGAAGGGTTTTCTCCGGGGGTATTTTCCATCTTTATGCTTTGTCGTGGCTGATTCATAAACTGTTCGAAAAAATTACAAGGCACAGTTTAATGTACAAACAATGAACAGGTTTGCTTTTGACAAAATGAATCAATGAGAGGTACCAAACAACACTTAAATAATGTTACGTGCTCACCTGTGGTCCCTGCAGCCTCTGCTGTAGCTGCAGACGAAGCTGCTGGGTGGGATTCATCATACGAAGTCTTGGTATGTTTGGACGGGGGTTGCCCATGCCCCCCATGCCAGGGAAGCCCCTTGGCTGGCCCATCTGATTCATCATAGGGTTGAAGCCCCCAGGAGACTGGCCCTGAATAGTGTTACCACCATAACCAGGCTGCATTCCCATGGAAGGGGGCCCCGGTGGAGCAGGGTAGCCCTGACCATACATGGGTTTTTGGTCCATGTTTATGGAAGAGTCACGACCAGGGAAAGGTTCTGACAGTTGGCCCAGGCCTTGACCTCGATCCTGGACCTGCTGGTGGCCTTCGGGTCCTTGCGCCTGGTGCAAAAGAACAGATCATGTAATCAAACTTACCAGCAGCATAAACATATCTATTACACGAGAACCACACAGGTAGTTCTCTTACCTGTCCTACTATTTCAGGGATGCCTAGGGCTCGATCTATTTCCTGCAGAGCAACGACATCAGTAGTGTTGAGCAGAGAGTTCAGTTGGTCCAGAAGGGCTCTTTCATCACTTGGATTGTCACTACTGGCCAGGGACCCCAGTGGCTCCACCAGGGGATGCACAAACCGGTCCCTAACCCAATCAATAACACAGAGAGTATTAAGTTAGATTTGTCAGAGATAACTACAGTCAGAACAATAAGTCTTAATATTTATATTCTCTGATTTTATCTAGTAGTATCTATTAGTGTAGGAAGAGCACGATCAAGAACAATAAACTAAAAAGTGCTCACCTGTTTGTATTACTATGTGGTCTGTCCACTTCCACAGCAGAGTCAGGCCAGGAGGGAGACTGAGGTGGAGGTCCGTGTCCACCAAATGGGCTCATGCCCATATTCGCTTCATTAGGGCCTTCAGTGAAAGCAGTGGATAACATGCAATTATAACGTGTTATTTCTATCAGTTATTTAAAATATATTTTTTAAATTCAGGATGGACTCTGAACAGAAACGTTGAGTTGAACATAAAAATGTGCCATATTCCATCTGCTGTCACTAGCATCGTATTAATAGATAAAACTGTACTTTTCAATACATTTTACATGGCATCTCAGATTTTTATCTTACTTTATAACACGTCAAATTGTTTTAGTTAGATAAAAAAACCATTATATACAAAACATGACATACCCATTTCCATGAGTTGCTGCTGCAGCATAGATCTGGTGGATCCAGGTACACTGTTGGAGCGGTTGATCATGGGTGTTCCTATGTGGCCAGGCTGACCCATGCCTGGATGTCCTGGTCCTGAAACAGGGCTGCTGCCAGACCTGGACATGCTCCAATCCCCTGGGCTCACCATAGGAGGGCGCTGTTGAACCCCTCTGCCTACACCTCCTGAACAACAGATTTGAGATTCATAAGCAAGCTTTGAATAAATCTGCATGCAGCATAATAAAAATCTGTACTTTCACAGAGGCGGTGAAATTTAACCACTAATGGAAGAGTCATTTGTACTGATATTTGCATGCAGCATGTTGTAGTGCTCAGATGATGTTATGCATGCAAAGTTGTGTTAAAATTACTTGTTGGATTGACCCGCGATGGACACACACCCACGCCTCCAAGAAAACCATTGGGCATACTTCCAGGTCGGATCGGAACATCCATGTTTTCTTGTTTGAGCGGTGCGGGACAGGGAACATTCCGTCTTGTTGCCAGTCCACCTCTTATTGTCATTTCTTCACTTATGGGCCTAGAATCCATAGACAGGGCTCTCTGATAGGGTCCACGCTGACCTGGTAGGGGGCCTCGCTCTGCTTCTGAAACATGCACCATAACAGGTTCAGGATGATTCAAATTAAAATATTTTAAAACTGCAACAGACTAGATAATCCAATGTGATCCAGAGAGGACAACTAATTATAAAAAGCATCAGATGCCACTGATCTGATTTCTTTTATTTTCATGAACATTTAGGTTTTTCAACAATTATTTAAATGATATGTTTAGTTAAGCTAATGGTCTTACCCTGTAAACTGTCAGAAATAGTTCCCTGTTTGTTTCCCATTTCTTTTCCGACTCTAGAGTCTGGTTTAGAAAAGAAGCTTGAGTTGTTTTCTCGGACACCCAAAATAGTCTCCAGTGTCTCAGTCTGAAACACGACAAACAATAAAACAAAAACAATCACTTAAAAATGTCTGCAATTTTAAAACATAACATGGCTTCAATGAATGAAAAGAAAACCTGAGCAAAACTTCTACCTCATCAGATGGCTCCAGTTTCACTTTGCTATCTATGCAGTGGGGGTCAGAGCTGGTGACTCCCTCCCCCTGAGCTACTCGACTATCCCAGTCCTCCAGCTTCGGCTTCACGTCACCACCGTCTTTAGAGTCGTCTTTGGTGAGGAGATAATGAAGATGGGCGTGAGGTTTCTCTTTCTTGGGGCTGTGTTGCTCCTTCTTACTTTCTGATCCCTTCGCCCCCCCGGAGGCTGCAGGCTCTGGTGGCCCCGATTCCAAGCTGCTTTTCCCGGTGGCCTCAGCTGTGATGCGAGCCACATCATCAGGAGTGTTCCCGTTCTGCAGGAGCTTGTGGAGGATTTTGTGCCTCTCCTGGAGGGACTGGCTTGTTAAATGTCCAGAGCTATCAGAAGACAACAAAGCGTTGTGACTCCCGTTTGTGGAAGAGGACACACCGGTGGAGGAACAGGAGGGACTGGTGACTCCAGCGGCTCCATCTTTAGAATCAGATGTGGTAGTAGGTGCAGAGCTTGGTGTTTGGTTGGATGGCATAATCTCATCTGTAGGGGATGTGAGGAGCTGCAGAAGCTTCTTGTTGCACTTGTCAGAACCCCGTCGGTTTGGTTCTACCCCAACAAGGCAAGCCTGGCTGTCTGGCTTGTCCATAGGGCCCTCGTTGGTGGGGGTCTGTGGGTGTTGCTGTGACTGCTGTTCTGCAACAGTCCCTAGAGAGCTGCCTGGGCTCTTGGACTCAGAGTAGGATGGGAGACCTGCTTTGCAGGGTCCTGCTGCTGGCTGATTGGTGGAGTTGATGCTCGGGGAACTGTCAGGTTTGTGAGCAGGAGATGTAAGGGGTGCAGGCATTGAATGGCCAACCCCATCACTGATGGCTTGTAGGGCATTTAATGAACTGCTGGAGAAAGTGGCTCCTCCTGCTCCACCACCAGAGTGATTGGAACTCATGGGAGAGCACATGCCTGCAAAGGACAATTAACAGAGTTTAAAAAAATACCAGATAACCTCTAATATAAACTCTGCTAAAGCTGTGTTTTGACTATACCTCCTGGAGAAAAAGGACTGGCTCCGGTCTTGGGGCTTCCTCGAACTCTAGGTGAACCCATGACATTGTGTGAAGGACCATTAATCCCCGGACTGGCTTGAGGAGGAGGGCTGGTTATTCCCATCCCATATGCTCCACTTCCTCCTCCATGAAACTGACCCATCTGCTGATGCTGGTGCTGCTGTTGGTGCACGCCATGATGACCCATTTGATTCAACTGGTTCATAGATCCCATCTGGTTCATCGAATGCATGGGATTCATCTGATTCATTTGACCCATGTTGTTCATCTGATGCATTGAGTTCATTTGATTCATCTGATGCATGTGACTCATCTGGTTCATGGGATTCATGCGGCTACCTCCAGAGTAGGGAGGCACACTTCTCTGCAGCATGTTGCCTTGCTCGGTCATGCCATAACCTCTGTTCATACCCATGTTGCCTCCTGGGCCCATGTTCATCTGTTGGTTGGGGTTGTTTATGCCTAGGGTTTGGGGCCTCATGGTACCACTCTGGTTTCCACGGTAACCACTGTGCTCCCTATACAAAACAACAACAAAAGGTTAAGCTTTATAATGTCGTTGAACAGTTACCACATTTTAGTAGAACCATGTTCGGATTTTTCATCAGTGACAAATGTTCACCTTTGTAGTAAGTGTGTGGAGAGGAAGGAGTGTGGCTCGTTTGTGTTGGGATTCCTACAGAGGTCAGTTTTTGTCTGAGCAGTGATTTGGGTGCCATCAGAGAGTGAAAAGCGGTAGAGCGGCGTCTCTGCATGACCATGATGGAAAGCTAGAACAGAAAAAAATACATAAGGTCTCTCCAAAATAAGCTAAAGACAACTAATTACAAATCAGATACCTACAACTAAACACCTAAAGTAAAAATACAGATGTTTTTATCTAAAATACAGTCAAAACTAAGCAACATTTAAAATGAGATAATCTGATAATTCTGCCCATTTATTCTAAAAAAACATTTGCAGCCAAGTAAGAGCCTTGGGTGCAGGTTCTCATATAAACAAAATCAAAGATAGTTCTCATGTTCGTCAATATTGAACAAATAAGTGAGTGGAATAATGTGAACAAAAGTAACTAAACTAGTACCAACAGAACGTCTGTATTTAGTTTGTTCCAGAGAGTCTACAAAGCTTATATTGGTAGAAAGATTCAACAATATATTTGCAGTTTTACCAAAACAAGTTATTGGGAGCAAACAGTTTATGTTTCCATTGTACCAATTTGTTACACAAACAGCCTGTGCTGTATGAACTTTCTTTAGCTTAAAACTTGGCTGGATAGAATGTAACTTATTAGCAAGATCTGACATCTGATCAAATTAAATTAATGGCGTAACCTTTAATTTTTTTGTGGAAATAATAATGCAGAAGTCTGTGAATGTTTAATTTCCGAGACTATTATTTTATTTGAGGGAATTTATTTAAAATCAAATACACCAATCAGCCAGCAGCAGGAAGCTGCACTGCAGGTCTATTGATATTAAGTATCTGCTAACATAAAGCCTTCCTTAGTAACTGCTACAATGACAAGGAATTTGATGGCAGAGAACTACACACCATCTTGATAGTGGCGTTTGAACGACCATGACTGTCCATCACTTCTATTGAGGACCACCAAGCAGCGTCTGACCAGGTCCTCCCATCCTGGAAGCATGGTGGTGTGGAGAGAGCTCTGATGTTCAATTTCAATCAGTTTACCTGCAACAGAAAATGCATATTTAATACCACACAAAGGATGAGAAAACTTTGACCGTGGTGTAAAAATCCTAAAACAATCTGGCAGATTGACTCTCCCAAACGTGACTTACTGTCACACTGATATGAATTATTGGTAAAAGGGAATAATTTGTTTTTATTTTTCAAACATGAAGCAATAGGATATAATAATGCCTAAGTTTACTTGAAAACGTTTCAGAATTTTAAATCACAGGTTTAATGATATGCAAAGGTTTGGGTGTCTTGGGGAAAGTAAACATTTAAATGCATTTTAATGTGATAGTGTAAATCAAATCTCTCCCTTTTTTGTTCTTACTTTGGAGTCCAAATTAAACTTTTCTGAAGATCATTTTTAGTCATGAAAAAGTTCCTTTACTGTGTTGTCCAGCAAATCTACAGCTTTATCTGAACATTTACTTCCCAAGCTTGCCAATACCTCAATAGCTCTTCTTAATCACATTTTTCAAAAAATTCTAAACAAGAATTTTTCTAAACAAGACTTGATCTAAGTCCGGTTGCCTCCGATTTAAGCCTGTTTGCTGTCAATATCACACAAGATTCTTCTGATTTCTGACACCCTCCCTGTGGTTTAAGATCCTCATCTATTTTCATGTCCTGTGTTTTTTCAATGAGCCAACAGATCTCACCACAAGAACAGAATTGTCAGGAATTAGAATTATCAGAATTATCAATAAAACTGCTATGAGCTGTCAATATGTAAGCTGTCACACATCTTCATGCTTTGAATAGAAAAAGGGTTATGGAAAAAAGTTATAAAACATGCCTAGGAGTGCTCCAATCTTTTTTTTTTTTTAAACAACGGCAGCTGATTAACATACTTTGACAAATTCATGCACCTGTTGGATGTAATACCTACCAGTCAGTTCATGGCGAGTACTAAATCGCTCCATCCTCTCTCCTGGAGTGAAGCGTCGCGCCACGCAAATCATACATGATTGCAAATCTGAAGAAATAACACAACAACAAGTTCTCATCAGACTGAACCAAAATGTCTAAACTGTTACCATTTATGTTTTTAGTCAATACGATTTGTAAAATGTAAACCAACTACATTGAGAAAACAGAGAAGACTGAAAATTACCCAAAAATACTGAAGTAATCATACATCCATGTACAAACACACATTTAAGGCAATGAACAGTAACTTTTACCATCTCCCTCCTCCATCATGGCCCGGGGTTGGGTGAGGGCAAAACACTGCATGGTCTCATAGCGCTGACCACCCTGTCTTTCCTCTGACAACCCATGACTCTGACCGTGAACAAGGTGGACCAGCATTCGACAGTTGAAGGTGTGGCTTTTCTGTCGGGGAACGTCTCCACCCCACGATGCCCCGTTTGGCGCTTTGAAGAAAATCAAAGACAGAAGAAACCAGTGAACAGAACAGCAATGCATCAGTTATGTGTGGTAATAGTTGTTAGTTGTCTCACCATTAGACTTAGGCAGGTTCTTATGAAACTCTTCTCTGTCCTCCTCGTGGATAATATTGTAGACGCTGGTGTTGATGAGCTCCTCCTGCTTGTATTGCAGGTATTGCGTCACGTTGTCCGACACAAACACAATGCTGCCCTCTCGATTCACCACAAACAGAAAGCCATCCAACGCCTGCCAGCAATAAAACACATCAAATGGTTGAACTGGGTGGCAACCTAGAAATGCAACTTTTCAATCGCAACATTACCACTCTTAAAAGATAGTTGAGGCATAATTTATCAACATGTACAGGAAAAAGAGTATAGACCAGCAGGATCTGTTGCCTCAGAGTCATTATTGCTGACCTGTAGGAGCAGCGGCCCCAGATGGTCCTTGTCAATGACACCTTGACCAGTGGAGGACACATCTGCCTTCTGCACATCGTCATCGTTGCAAGAGTTCTTTCCTGAAAAAATTAGGCACAATGCTCTTTTAATAGCATTATAACTATTAAAAGTTAAAACTCTAATGCACAAATTTGGACATTTTCCCCATACATTTAATATAGTGCAATATTTCACCTTAATTAACTTCACCAGAACAAGCAATTTGAGACTACTAACTTTTTTGTTTGTTTTAGACATGTACATTTCATGCATTTCTTTTAACCAACCTGTTGGTGATCATTTCAAATAAAAAATGCTTTCCTCCCAAGCTTTTACAATTTAAATACTTTAACAGGCCACCAGATGGAAGCACAAGTCCTGCCTGCATGTCTTACATGCCTTTCTATTTTTAAAATCATGTGTCCAAGGCTTTAATAGATACCACTCAATATAGTAGGGTCATCTGCTGAGCGAGGCTCTACTGAAGATGAGGCGCCGAACAACACTGGATTCAAACCAATTTCAAAACAAAGGCTGTAAAAGCAGGCAGCGCTGAGGAGGCAGTCACAGATAAAATAAAAACGCACAAAATAAACTGAAAAAGGTATGTCGAAGAGACAACAAACAGACAAGAGAAAGAAACAAACTCCATCATGCTCAACCTGTAACTATGGTAACCTACTGCAAAACAAATTGAGCTTCTAGGCAGATCCCAATAAGGCTGCTGTAGTATCTTCAAAATGTTCTAATCTTATATCAGGCTAAAAAGAGATAAACAACAATATCTGCTTTAATGCATTTTATTATTTTACATCATCAAAATGATGCTGTGCAACACTAACGTCTGATTTCTGAGTCTTCAGAGTTATTAGTCTCTCAAAGAAAAGCAGAGTTTGGCCCTAACAGACACAAACTGTCACTGACAGCCTCAAGCCATGATCACTAAGGATTGGTTTCAATTACTGGTGTTCATTTACCCCAGGCAACAGAAAGAGCCAAACTGGCTGTGGCTCTGAAACATCCTGGCTATCAACCAAACACTCCACTTCATCACTGGCATCATCTGCTCTAAAGCAGGGTACGTGATGAACCTAATCCACTGTTCACCTCTCAAACAAATTACAAAACTTAAACAAAACCAAAAAACACGTTATACATTTTGTATGTGTATTTTTTTTTTCTGACCAGGACTGTTTGTGTGTGACTTATACGGGGGACCTACCTTGCTCTTTTATTTGTCTGATCTGCCTCACGGTCTCCTTGAGAATAGCACATTTGTCAGGCTTGACGTTGAAGCTGTCAATTTGAGAGAGGTTGGCAGAGATGAGCTCAGCCAGTTCTTCGATGTACTTGCTCTCCTGCTCCCTCCGACGCTTGTCACACCTGCCGGGGAGCCAAAGGGGATTAGACATGTTGCCATGACGACCTTACCTCCCCATGTCCCATCCGTATAGGAGACGTTCAGAGAGTAGCAAAAGCAGTGATGTTTATACAAGTGGCAAGAAAAGAGTAGTCACAATATACAATTGTGGAGGTTTGGACAGAGGGTAGAAGCACACAGAGTAAATTAATAATATTAGCACTCACCCTAAACCCGGTGTCTCGCAGGTGGAAAGTTTTCGCTTGCGATCAGAGCTCAGTGGCTCTAACAAATTGTCTCCAACGCCACTCATCTTCAGCACGTATCAGCACCTGAAGGTAAGCACAGCAGCACATGTAACACAATCACAGAGGACAATGAGAGTGATGCTACATGTTCATAAGTGGTAGAATTTAATCAAGGATGGAATAGAAAGTATTCTTAGCTATTGTTAATTTTCTGATGAATTTACTCAGAAATGAATAGCCATAAATCAAATGACTTTCATGTGGACATTACATAGTAGACTTCTACAGTACTGTAAAGACAGACTATCCATTTAGTAAAGCAGCCTTTCTCTATTTCTGCTCCATGTTTGATGAGAGTGAAATCTCATCTGTTCCACTGTGAAGAGGGACTGATGATGATGTAGTGATTTCAAGCCTCAGGGGAGTTGGGTCATCCTGCGTTCAGCCAGCCTACCCGCTAGAACGTTGCCATTCTGTTAGCAGCAGCAGCAGCACACATACACGCACTGCTTATACAAACCGCTTCCAGGGCACTTACATGCTCAGGCATGTTGCAGCACAATCTGCATGAAAAAGAATGCTTGAAGCTGCCGTTCCACCAACCAGGCTCTTTGTTGATCTCCTTAGGACTGCACAAGCAAAGAATGCACACAAGCTTGCAGAGTCGCAAAATTATCCCAGCAAGCTTGACTGTGTGCACCAATAAAAAGGAAAAATCATCTCCCTGCCACATTCCCTTTACTCTGCAGGCGCCATACATGGTTACAACTGCTCTTTCTTCCAATAAATTTCCTATTTTACTCCTTTCACCTCCAGACAACTCCTCCCTTCTCTCAGTCCCTCCTTTCTGATCTGGATGTAGCACTACTGAGCTTAGAACCCTGTCTTGTTTTCTTGCTCTGGCACTGCCCTGTGTCTGACCCCTCAGAGTTCACATCAGAGGAAACCCCTGTAGCCAGCTTCTAAGGTCACTGCTCTTCCCCATTTCCACCCAGAAAAGTGCACAAAGCTGCAGAATGAGGCTACACAACCAGATTGTTTTACTACAGCCTCATCCTGGACCCTTTATGTCTGCAATGTGTGCACACAAGATGCTCAGAATGAGCTCATTCCAGAAAGGAAAACTGTGAACGGACAGGAGCCATTACGCAACTCATGCTCTGTAAATGCAAGCTAGGACATGTAGTAGCCCAGTTATTTAACGTTGCTGCAAATATTACAACAAGAACACCATGCTCTCTAAGCTGTAAATCAGTGTTGCATGCGTCTTGTCTGTCTACCTTTCAGCACCCTTCTCTCTAAATCTGCTTGTCGTGCTCCGGACATGACTCTCGCTGCCCTCCCAGTTCTCTCTTTCTTTCTTCCTGCATTCTGCCCTAAGGCTCACCTCTGCAGCAGTAGAGAAAAAAATGACATCAGCCCCCAGCCAGACTCACTACTTCAAACAAACGGCAAAGCCATGGCTGCTGGAAGCCTTACTAAGAACATTTTAGAGTAGGACTATATTTATTTAAAATAGAAGAAATACTGCCTCCTTAAAAAAAAGGTTTCCATCAGTGTTAAATAACACTGTAAAAACAATTCAGGTGTCACATATGTTAAAAAGCTGCAACTCACAAACTGTTGTGACTCAGATTTGGGACATTCCTGTCGATATTTTACATTTACTAAAAGGTTGACATGACTACAGTTTGAAAGTAGATGGCACGTGCAAGAAAAAAGTGAGAGATCAGAAGCAGCAGCCCACTGAAACCACAGCTGGGTCTCTATAAGTCTGACAGTATGAAACCTGCTCTACTGTTGCACAAAGCATCAAAGAAATGTACAGTAGATGCACGCTATAAATAAAACCGCCATCATAATAAAAATAAACTTCATAAAAGGTATGTTTTATTTTATAATACCCTAATATGGAATTCCTGCTCACCTTATCCAGTACAAGCCACAGTCAAACTCCATTCAGGGCCTACGTCACGTCTCAGAGTCGTAACATCTCCTGAGAACAAAAAATAAAACAAGGTCATGAACTGCAGCTGTCTGTAAATGTCTGAATGCCTCAACATGTTTGCTTCATATGAAAATAGCATTGGCTTGTTATATATTTATCCTTTCAGAGATTCATGGGAAAAGGTCTCATTTCTAAAATTGCACAGGAAGTCGCAGCAGATAGCATCCTGTTTGCGTTCTCCCCTCAGCCTGTTCCACAGCGTCATCACTTCCCTTTCCTGGAAATGTGACCTCCCATCCACCCAATTTACATATTCTCTTTATCAGACTGGTTCCCTGCCATTCAAGGTCTAAATCATCACCTTGTATGACTGCATCTGGGAGTTATTTTGAAAGTTTGTTTAGTGCAAACAAACAAACAAACTAAACACAGTTTTCACAAAACATTAGAATCTTGAGGCAAAGTACATTTAACAAATACCAATGTTAGATTTAAGGTCATTACTATTTAAGGTAAACAAAAAGCATGTCACCTTTCCTTTACTGATTATTTCTAATAAACATAAGCCTAAAGGCCGGTAACAACGCTATGAAAACACAGCTCAAGTTTCATTAGCTGAAAATCATTACCAAATTCCTGTGTCATATTTTGTGTGTTTTGTAACAAAAACTTTTAAATACAGTATCATGAGATTTTATTTTGTCCTTTGTTCAACCAAAAAGGCCCCATTGAAAAAAAGTATCTCTTCTTCTAGGGACTCCTGGTGTGTGTTTTACATGGGTCAGGAAAAGCTGGGATTAAACCGCCAACCTTCAGCCACTGCAGAGATTTGACATAAAAAAACTGGATCTTTTACTAGGCCTTTCTTTCCAAGTCCTAATAAGACAACAGTGGAAGTCAAGAATTTTAAATTGTACAAAAGACAATTTAAGAGAGATCCCACATCACAGACCACTGATCACATCAGTCCTAAACACAGCGTTGCAACTGAGCTAATGCTGCAGTTGAATAATTTATACACCGAGACAGAGACAAAAGCACCTCTACCATCTTTCTTTCTGTCCAAAGACTGTTTGGAAACAGTTATATTAAACATACATCTAGTTACTTCAGTGGTTTATGGGTTTTTCGTTTACAGAAGTGAACATAAAAACATAGCACGCACAATCATTAGAAGCCTGTGAAGTGAAATGTAATTCAGACCAGGAGGTATAAACACCATGTGATTATGCAGCGGGGAGGAGTCAAGCAGGCTGAGTAGAATTAGCGAGAAAAAAAAGAAGGGGGAGGAAGGAGGACAGGTAGGGGGAGGGGCAGACAAATGTGATTCTGCACTGAGATAAACAGCACTGAGTAGAATTAGGAACACGTTTTAATGGTGAAACACCGAATTCATATTTTGTTGTGATATAAATTTAACTTGATCCAGTTTTATGGTAAACTTTTAATTTAATGTAAACATGTTCTCTCAGTGGCACTCCAACAATGCTTTTAGGCACAATGTTAAAATAAAGTTACATGCACACACAAACACAAATAATAGTAAATGCTCACTGCAGACAGAGCAACTGGTCAAGTTCCTTAAACCATTATTGCCATTTTACTAAAGGGTCATTTGGAATAGGTGTCTGAATTTATCTGACTGTGTGCACTCCAGCTACCCCATTTTTTACAATTTCAACACGATCTGCAGTATATGTAGGTCTTTGATCTCAATTCAGTTTTATAAAATAATCTGTGTGTGCATATGGCTAAGAATTGTTCCCTTCAACAAAAGACAGAATATTTGTTCATATGCATCTCTTCAGAGGTAAAATAAAGGGCCATTCATATCTGTTGCTTTGCTGCTCCAAGGTTTCCTGAACAATCAAAAAGTCATTTTGGACCTCATGCACTTTTTCGATTTTTTTTTTTTATAAGTATCGGATCTAAAGTTCCGACTTTGTTCTGTACTGCAGGAACTACAGTTGTCTGTGCGTGATTGATATCATCTGAACTTTATAAACTTCTACTTAAAGCAGAAGCTTTCTTTGCACAAGGGGAACCATTTGTAACACAAGGCTTTTTCACAAAAGTTTGTGGAAGCATCGTTCATTGTGTTGGTTTACTACTGCTTAAAATACAAATGTACTGTATGTCAGACTTAGACTGTTTTGAATCATGATGCTGGCTGAGTCATTATTTGTTCAACATTAAGTTATGATACCAGCTTCCCTTTACACTCTTTCAGCTCTGTGTCTGCCTCTCTTGGCAGTTCAGAGGCATAACAGTGGTGGGCTGACTGTATCCCCTGCCTCCATGCCGCCTTGGCCCTGACTCCATACATAAATCACATGAGACAGCAAACAGGCGTCTCAGGCTGTCTTGAAATGGCTTTATGTACGAGATGGGCATCTACTGTGACTGAATAAAGATGATAGAAGTGTAGCAGGATTAGCTGAATGTAAAAGAATAATACTACAATAAACAAAAAAAAAATCAAGCTAAATAAATTTTTTAAATTCTGGTAGATATAAAAAAGTCTTGTGTAAAAACAAGCATTCCTAACATTAGCCTCTGTAAGCTAACAACAACATAGAAAATGGAGCTAAGATAAAGCCTGGCAGTTATTTGGCCAAAATCTTTTTATATTCCTTCAGAATAAAAACCAAACCGATGTCAGGATGCCAATACAAAATGTAGTTTAATGTTTTACACAATTTGTGATTGTTAAATAACTTCTGATTTGATAATGCTCTGTGACTTATGAAATCTTTTGCCTTCTGTACTGCTTTTATATTTCTCTTAAAAACAAACAAACAACAAAACTTAGCCCACTGAAACTTGTGGATCATCCCCCAAGCACCGTTTGACTCAAATATCTACAGATATCTACAGATGATACACATCATACACATCTAGATGAAATTGCTAGGACAACTTTAAAAAAACTGATTAGGTATGAATTGAATAAACCCAGTTGTGTACATTATTTAGTAGTGATTTTTTTGTTTGACACAATATTAAGTTTATTATAATTTTTTTAATGTACTCACTGAATAGAAAATTGTTCAACAAACAGATTTAATGTTTGTTTGCTACATTATAAAACTGAAATGAAAGCAACGATAAAAAGATACATTGAATTATTCAGTGGTTTTCTGAAATTAGACTTCAATGATGCAATTTTAAGATAAACTCTGCACTAATCCAGAAATCTATTTGATTGTCTGAAAGCTCCACATAAAAGCCAACTCCACTAATAATCTTTCAATTATTGAACTGTACAGACTAGATTCTAATGCCATTATTAGAGAAACTTGATAACGAGTAAGAAAATCTTATGCACCTAAATTTTTGGTTAGTATTACAAAAAGCTTCTATTAGATATTGAGTCATTTGGTTAGAATCCAGTCTAACAACAGTCTGAGTCATTCAGAACTAGAAGAACAAGAAGGACATTCCTAGACAGACTGGAATAAAAGCTGTAATCTGAGCTCCACACGACAATGACTGGTAGGACTAACAGTAAACACCAGTCCACCAAAAACAAAGAGAAGACAATCTGGGGAACAAAAACACAATTATAACCCTAAAAAATATCGAAGGCATATGAAAGAATTTAATTGTTTAAAGAAAACTACAACTATAAGCAATATATTTTCAGACTCAGGTAAATAAAAACTTATTTCAGGGTTACCAAAATAATTTAACACATTTTTCACTATACCTGAATAGACATGCACCAAAACAAGAATAGGACAGAACATCCTGTTTTTCTTCAATAAACTCCACCTTCTGCAGAAGATTAAATTAACTAACATGTACACTGGGCGGTGGGAGACTACAAATATGGCGGCTCTGTATGGATTGAGACCCATTTAGATCTGGATGCTCTGACCATATGCAATGCTGGCTAGGGACACATTTATTTACATTTTCCTAACAGTCCGAACACTAACCCATTCTGGATTAAATTGAAACACAACCTACTGAACCAACATGTCTCCATGTAAGCTCCCAGCAAGTTGGATGTTTTTTGCTTTCCAGTTAATATTGAGGTAAAAAAGATTTAAACCGCATTGTTTTAATCGGGCAGAGCTGTTTTAAGTTATACAATTTGTAGGAATTTTCAAAAGGAAAGTTTTTTTTCATGCTAAGAATTACAATGGACTCACTATCAGAATACTTGTCAACAAAAAAGGACAATATTGTAGGGAGAATATTGATCAATGATTTACAAGAGGTTTTATGCGTGAGTCAGATACTTGTATTTTAGTGGTCGTCTAAACGAGACCTAGATACCAAAATGGACTGGATTGCACCTGGGTCTTCCATAAAGACCTGTTTCCTAACTTAATTCCAGTGTCGTATTTTGGTGATTTTAAAAAGTAACAGTGAACTAACATGAAGATCTGCTTCAGTTAGAAACTTGATCCCATACTTTGTTAGCTTGCATGGTGTAGAAGACTCATTTATTTTTTATAAATAACTTGCCAAACTTGTTCTAGGTATGTTTTATTAGACTCTTTTGGTTTACAAGACACACCTCTGTTATTTTCACGACACTTAACTGCTTTAAGACTTACCACAAACAAAACCTGCTGAAGAATGAAGCAGTTTTCAGTTAACAGACAGTAAATCAAAGTGGTGCTTTTTAGTAACGTTTTACCTTTAGTTCTAATTAGTTTGAAGACTTGATTTTAAGAAAGAAAAAGTGCAATAAACTGGTGCAGGTTTGGTGAAAGTAAAATGGTTGTTAATAGTCAATGTTTTATTCAACATTTATGAATGTATTTTCCCTCGACACAAATATAATCATTTGCTTACTGTACCAGATGAGTCCTTTAATAGGGGCTGCACACTATTAGAATAGTTTCTTAATGTGCAATATTATAGCTGAGTGATACTACCATTGTTTAATGACAACTTTGATAAAGCCATATTTTCATTACTCCTCACTTACTCTTCTGTAAACACCATCATCTAAACCAGGTGTGGTAATCAGGGCCGGTGAGAATCAGCTGAATGAATAAAAATTCACTTGTGTAAATTTATTGTATCTTTCAAACCGTACCTTGCTTATTTGGAACCAGTGCAAAGGTTGTGACAACAAAAGTGACAACAAACCACAACACAGAGCAGTGCCCCGAGCTAAAGGGTGTCCTCGAGGATATATAGAGAATATAGAAGACAGTGCTGGTCTTGCTTTAAAGTTTTAAACAAAATGAAACTTTTTAAATATCCATTGACATCTTGGCATTTCTCTAAAAATTAACAATAGTTAACTTTGACAAACATAAGTTTATTTTTTATTGAATGCACTTCTGTTGATAAAAAATCAGCTTAAAAATCTGTATTGCACCAATACAGCACATGACTTTAATCAAACAGACTAAACTGGAGCCAATGGTTTGGATGGTAAAATAAAAAGTTGCCACAGAATGAGCCTGTGAATTGAGATGACGAGGACAAATGTAAAGCATGTGTGATGAAATGCAGAGTTTTAAAAAGCAAAGCTGGAACTTGTTTAGAAAAGGCTCGAGACTGAGATGCAACATTTCCACATTTAGTCCTCCTGCAGTTTCAAATAAAACCGCGGGTGATAAGGTAAGACGTTTCGTTTTGCCCTAAATGTCAAATAGTGCAACAAAACCAAATTTGTGAACAAGAAAGTTGCTAATTCGAGAGAAACACATCTACTGTAGGAAAACCAGTTTGAAATATCACAAAGATTGACAGAACAAAACTTTGTTTACATAAATAAGCTCAAAACAAATACTTAGAGGAAAAAACACACATTCACACATCTGTGACTTAAATTACACCAACATCAAAGTATGAAACACTGACTTTAATTTTTTTTCAAAGAAACTGTAGAATAAATGATGGATTGTGGTTAAACAGTGGAGCAGTTCAAAGCAGAAAAGAAGCCTTCATAAGAGTGATTGTTTCCTCTACCAAAAAGTAAAAAATCCTAACCCTTGATGAATACACATGCAATATAAACAGTTCAAACTCCTCGCTCTAGGTTTTCTTTCCCCCCCACAAAATAAACTGCATTCTGTAGAAAAATTTTAGAAAATAGAGGCAAGTGAAAACAAATACTGCAGATTCTTCAGCATGTGTGTGTATGCCACATGTGCATCGCCTTTAACTAGCCATCATAAAAACTAGAAAAAAAGAATAGGACTGGATGAATATGAGTGCAGATTCAAGCAGCTAACACAATAAACTACAAAATCTGTAATAATACTTAGAATTTATACAAACTTCACTTTGGTTCATATAGCGAGGTGATCGGGGCCGCGTAACGCCATTGTTCAGAGTAGACCAGAGCAACGAGAAAAAAAAACCCACAGGCCGCTGTGCTGCAACACAGAGCTAATATAATGGAAATTAGTTCATTAATCAATGGGGAAACAGTCTTTTATCTAAGGAGCCAGAAAGCCAGGGCCTGATCAGCTGCCACACTGTCCAGTCTGATAACACACACAGCATTACCAGCAGCTCATGTAGCTGCAGCAAGCCAACAAATCTTGAGCGGCCGCAGATAATTTGTCCGCCGTAATTAAATGACCCAACGCCAATATAGAAAACATTTAACTTTGCAGCTCAGAAGCTCCGGGTTTATATTTGTACACATTTTATCTGTGCTACAATGTTCCTCTCCTCCCGCTAGTCTTTCTCTCCTCCCTCTCTCTGCTCCCCTCCCCCCACCTTTTCCTCTGCTCCGTCCCTGTTGGATTGGTGGAGTAAACACAGGAAGAGAGCGGGCTCTGTTCCACTACACCAGAGCTGAGCCTGGGCGTTCCTGCAGTGCTGCTGTGCTGGGGTCAAAAGTTTACCGTGGTTTTCATTTCACCTTTCCTCAGCCAATCACAGCGCCACACTGCAGCGCCTGAACTCTGACCCCTGTAAAGAATTCCACTCAAAAGATGGTCTGACGCCAGCTTCACATCCTCAGCCTCTCTCGTCACCTATTTCCCCCCTTTACTACTCTTTTTTTTAACTGGCTGGTTTCATGTGTTGACAATGCTCAGGTGAAACAGGATCCAGAATGGAGCTGTATGGAGAAAACGGTGAGCAGAAGCAAAGAAACAAAACAAAAAGCAATCAATGTTAGATTTAGCTTGTTGCGTACTACAAATGCTCACAGATTTAAAAAAATAACACAAAACAACGTGGCAAAATTTTAATAGTAACATGAGGATGATCTTAACTTCATTATTAAGAATAATACAATGAAAACAAACTGTCTTTATATTTCAACTAAACAGTGTTGGAGGGAAAAAACAACAACTAAAAGACAGGTTAAAAATAAAAACTACCAAGGCTAGTTGTTTAAAGAAAGTCAGATAAGGTAAGAACAAGAGAAAGAAACCAAAATCTCTGCTAGGATCATGTTGCACCTCCTGCAATTCTGTTTAATAATCAAATCAAAGCTGCTCAGCATGACTGGGCACAAACACACATAGACACACGTGTGCAAAATGAACACGCAGCCCATAATCCAACTGTGGGTTTGTTTTTGTCTTGGTGACACTGTACTCTGTCTCATATGCTGAGTGTTTAAGTCTGCAGTGCTAATCAAGTAGTTAATTCCTTAAAGAAGCAGGCAAATATGAAGACAGGCTAACAGAGCAATCTACACACCAGAATTTGACAAGTTAGTGGTGTTTTCATTGTTAAAGTAATACTAAAAAGAAACATACTGTAAAAGGTTTCTAATATACTTGTTGCACATTAATAAAACCATACATTCTAAAATAAATCCACTACCGGCACTGGTAAAGTTGCATTATTCTATAATTAAAACCTTGAAAATATAACCTTGATGATATTAAAACTTCAAAACTAAACTTTCCTGTTTTTTTCCAAAAGGTTGATTTGCAAATATTGGAAATACTTGCAATATGTGCAATATCATTGTTTAATATTGGGCTGACAATATAAATAAACATTTTTCTCACTCCTCACTTTCTTATCGGTCATGAGTATCATCTAAACCAGGTGTGGACATCAAGGCCAGTGAGAGATTGTTGGATTGTCCACATATATTATTAGCAGCAAAACATGAATGGTATTTGAAATATATAGGTTTATGATAAAATGCAGTCCAAGCAGTCATACACCTTATGACATAGTACTAACATAGGCTGCATTGTGAGTTTTAGCAAAGAAGAAGTACCATAATATTTTTATAAGCTTCCAATGATTTGAAAGTATTTAGAAAACAACAATGTACATGGTTCATATTCTTATTGTGAAGAACTGAAGGAAGGTCAGTGAGTGGCTCTGTTGTGATTGATGCTGCTGCAGGAGTAATAAAGGCCAAACCATTGACTGATTCGAGAAAATGTTTGTGTTGTTTTATAGCTGAAACAATAAAAGCGCACCAATTACCTTTGTCTACAGTAATAAAAAAAATAGAACAAATACAGCAGATTGCAGCAGTGTCTTGATTTTTCTGTGTAGTCTGAAGGGCTCTCGGTGTACTACAATGTATTATGGGTTCTTCAGATCTTTCTAATACTGATGGATTAAAAAGAAACAAATAAATACTAATAAACAATTTTGCTAATTTGTAGATGGAAAAAATGACAGAAAACTTGAGAACAGTCCACATTAAAAGAGTAAATCTGCTGTGGAATGTAAAAGAAAATAGATGGAAAGACTTCTCATACAGTCCCAGTGATCCACACTGTGCCAATAAACACAGCACTGTACCACTGTCTGTATTTATGTTCTACTCCGACATTTTTTAACTTAAAGCCATGTTTATGGTTCGCTATGAAGAATAAAAATTGTGTGTTCTTTTAGTTGAAAGCGGGAATCATACAGAGAACCAATTCTGTATTCTTTTAAAACTTTATTGCATCTAAGGACACCATTCCTCTCCTGGTGCTGGTGGTGCTCCAGCAGCAATCTAATCACTCCCTCGATGACAT
>JAVKLF010000110.1:17736470-17746552 GCA_034783495.1 Millerichthys robustus | reverse complement strand
ATTGCATCTAAGGACACCATTCCTCTCCTGGTGCTGGTGGTGCTCCAGCAGCAATCTAATCACTCCCTCGATGACATGTACACATGCTCATTGTAAACTAAAGTCTTTAGCACGTCAGCATTGATGACACTAGAACAAAGTAGTACATACTGTTTAAGTAACATTCCCACATTTACTAAACCAATGCTTGTTATGTCTATCTGAAGCTCAGTTAAAATATCTTACAGCGCAATAGGATGGCCAAAATGAACAGGTAAGACTTTGAATAGTGCAGTCTGAATGGTGCGTTTGGCATGGGAAGCTTAACTTTCCATGCTATGGTCAAACAAATGTCACACAGAATCACTTCCTTCAGTAAGGCAACAGCAATCAGATGTAGGAGCAAAACAGCCTAATGGAAATGATAAGCACATGTAATAGCAGGACCACCTCTATGTGAAATACTGGATCAGAATTTATGTCCAACTTCTGTAAGCAATGTTTCCCATTTGCTCAAAATTACTTCAAGTTAAAGCTTGTTGTGATGTCGCAATGTCAAGAGGCAAATGTTTACTATTCTGGGGACAAAAGCAAGCTTCGGAGCAGCAAGCTCCATATGAAAGTGTTGCCTTAACAACAAGCCACATAAACAGGGCTGACGACACCGGGCAAACTGAAGAATGGTTATGGAGAGTAACATTTTCCACTTCATCCAGAATGATAATAAAAACAGCCCAATTAAGAGAGAAGTAATAAATTATCTGACATATGCCTCGCCAGTGATGACATGCTGTAATACTTCTGGAGCCTTTACCAACAGTGTGAAAGTTTGTCATTTATGACTTGACTTCTTGGTGAACTCGAAGCTGCAGTAAAGTAAATGTGTTGCAGAAAATAAAAAAGTAAATGTGTTGCAGGGGGGAAAAAAAGCAACATTGCGAGCAAATGTCCGCAGTCACTGAAACTTGTGGTGTCTCCTCATTGAAAGGAGACTTTGAAGAGCAGATGAACCAGGAGTCTGCGTTCTTACAGCGCCTGCACAGTCACATATTCTCCTCCAACATACAACTGCACCACTGTGCCAACTACAGCTGCGATACAAACCCTGACAGAGCCAGAGGCCACACCCCACTGCCACATAAATTCAACAAACTTCTTTGTTTTGAAGAATTGCAGAGAAATAGGAATTTTAAAAATGCAAGCAACTTTGAAGAGTAAAACAGTTCAATAAATGTAATCTTGTACATTTTGCAGTGACAGAAACATACATTACACTAAACCTCTCTGTACATGTTTGTCTATTCATTAAAAGAAGACTGTCAACCATTTATTTTAATAAAAAATAAACTCCTGACAAGGGTGTACTGCTTAAATCTAAATAAGACTTTTTATTTTGTATTCAACGAAGGCAGAGTATTTGTTGGAGAAAAAAACTGTGAACTGAGTTAAAGATTGGGAATGTATATGTAGTATTTAAACAGTTCAGCTGTTTAAACCAGCCTCCTCTTTTTCTTCAAGTTTAACAACAGAGAGAGACAGCATCTGGTAGCAGTTATCTCACAAACTGAACCTTTTTTCACCCTTGTTGTCTCTTCCCAAAGCATTTTCTTATATAAGGGGGCCCTAAACAAAACACAAACAAGGTCCTGCCAGCACTTTACATTATTAAACCTAGAACAGGGCTCTACCCCCCCACTGGCTTGTTCAGGTGAACCCGTTTTACGAGCATTCTTCAGCTAGGGAGCAAAGTTAAAGGGAGAGTTGAAGTTAAAGAGGAAGGGCAAGAAAGGGAGGGGGACAATGCTGTTGACACTCCCTTTCCTAATAAACTCTGTCCCTCATCCAATCAACGAGGACTGGAGTGAGAAGCGTCCCAAATGCTTGCTGGTTATAAACTGGAATTGGGTGCAATGATTACTTCAGGCTGCCTGTTTGGTTTTTAGAAGTGTGCATGGCTCACATATGGCCAAACCAGTCTAACACTTTCTCGGAGCTGAGAAAAGGGGACATGGGGAGGAATGAGATGCGACTTAAAACCACTTAAATTGGGTCCAAGAAAGTGATGGATTTAGTTTCAGCTGCTCTCATTTCACTCTTACTTTTGCTTGTTTAAAAGTAAGTTTTGCTGGAGAAACACAAAAACTTCATTGAACAGAGATATCTATATTTAGCTCCAAGGACTAAGGTACAAAAAGCAAACCTACCTGTTGAGCCTTATTTCACCAACACATCAATATGTGGTATGGTCACATTCAACAAACACTTAAAGCAAAGTGGTGTGACTGAGCGACCTTTAGATGTGTGATCTAAACAGGATGTTTTACACAGTTTGAGCTACACCCAGCAAGCTAAATATAGGGTTAATTTCAAGTAAATTAATAACGAAACACTCAGACATGAAACCTTTCTTCTAGCTTAACCTGCCCTTCCTGTAAAACTGCTTGACCAAGAAAAAAAAACAACTTAATGATTGAAACTCTTAAGACATACTTTTTGATTAGAAGAGACAGTTAGGTTGTCTTTCCAGCTCTCTGTTGTCAGAAATACTCTCAGTCATCGTTCATCCTCACAAATATTAATCATAAAATGAAACAACACAGGATCAGCAGGCTGACAACTAAACTAAACCTATTATTAGTTGCGTCCCGCTACCAGTTTTTCTTAAAGTAAGTACGGGTACTTCAGTTTGGGTACTCTCCGATACAGAGTACTTACGGATTTAGAACTTAAACATGACACGATTATAAAAACACATTTCTTATATCTAGAACCTGGTACTAAATCACATATCTGATGTTTGTCAAAGCGACCTCAATCTGAACGCTCATGTTGCGTTTTATCTGTCAGTAAGGTGGGGGTATATGGATCGATCCAAGTCATATTGACACTGCCTTGAGTCATGTTGTATAAATCAGGAGTGTAAACCTCTGGTCCTCGAGGGATTATCCCGCATGTTTTAGAGGTTTCTTTCCTCCAACACACCTGTTTCAGTAATTGAATGAACTTTTCAAATTGTACAGAAGCCTGTTAATCACCCATTCATGCAAATTAGGTGTGTTGGAGCAGGAAAACCTCTAAAACATGCAGGATATCAGCCCTTGAGGACCGGAGTTTGACACCCACCCCTGGTATAAATCGTGTAACTCCACACGTCTTGATCTACAGAGTCCAGTTCTTTCATCTTTGTTCTTTTATTTTCCATGTCCTGGATGACTGAGAAGCCACAGAAATATATAATAGTAATGTTGGTGTCAGATCATGTCTATACTAAAGTTACTGGATCTAAATTTTTGTTAGTTTTCCTTCCAGCACATTGTAACTTCTCGTGTCTTCAGCTACAGAATACAAGTCCAGTTGCTTTGTCTTTTACCTTTTAATTTTCCATGTCCTGGAAGTCTGAGAACCCACAAAAAATATGATAGTAACGTTGGATAGTGTTGGACAATATCCATACTAAAGTTACTGGATTGATACTTTAGTTTGTTTCACTTCCAGCACATCGCTTTGTTCCATGAATACATACTGCACCAGAACAGTCAATGAGAGGCAGGTTCAATTGTAAACAGTGAACTAAACAAACATGTCAGATAACGGTTTAATTGGTTCTGATTGTATAACAATTTCAGAATCAACATGCTAACATGTAGCATCTACGGATAGAGACCTGTTAATTAACAGAGCACTGTATGTGACGCCATGTAATTTTCTGCGTATGCGTGTTGTATTGACAGCATAAAGCGTTCACACTAGTCTTGATTGAGGTTGCATTTCTAATATAAATGTCCAAGAAAAAACAAAAAGGTATCAAGGCATTTCGAACAAGTATGAGTACCTTTAAAAATGCTGGTATCGGACCCGATAACCGGTATTGGAACACTACTACCTATTATCTTGATCTCTAATAGGCCACACCAACTCATAGACTGATGAAACATCCAAAGAATGCTCTTTACATTGGTGACAAAAAAATACCCCTAACAAAGACTAGGCAGTCATCAAAAAGGCCTGCAAAAAAGTCCAGCTCCTCACTTAGTCTTGTTTTGCAAGTATTTCCATAAAGCCACATACCATAAATATTTTCACAATTAAGAAGCAAGCTCAGGTGGCTGAGTCAGACTAGTATGAGTCTTTTCGAATACTAAGTACAGTTTTTACATTTAAAACATTACACTGATAGATATTTGGTCAAGAAAGTTCCTTATTGCATGTAGGTGGCATCAGCTTGTGACTAACATAATTAACTCATAACTAGAAGGCTTCCTATTTGAGTGCTGGTCGGGGGTTCTATGTTGTTTTCGTTTTTTCTTCATGCCACAGATTAGAAACATAAATGTTGGGTTAAATGAAAAATTAAAACTGATAGCGAGAGTGAGAATATGTGAGTGCATGTCTCAAAATACAGTTTCCACTTATGGTTATGGTGCAGTCAAAACATTTACTGTTGTTTTTGGCCCAGTATTGTTTGTTATACTTGTTCTAGTTCTAGTACATATCCTCCATCAGCAGCCATATTTGTGTTTTCTTCCTGATATGTTTCTGCTCCAAATTTGCTGTCCAACATCTACAAATGGTTGTCGAGTGGAGAACAGGAAAGCTTAGTAAGTTATTGTTCATTTATATACTGTGTTTTAATGCAGCATCATGTGGGGGCTTCATCTAGTTAAAAATAATTGTAGGGCCAACAACAAAATGGAATACAGTATAAAATGTGTAATCTGGTGGAATTTGCTCATTTAACCAAGTTTCTGATTTTGGCCACTGCCACCCTTGTACCTGCCATTAGCTGGTTACGCGCACACGGGGTGAACTCCCCTACCAACACAGACAGGGGAAAAAATAGGTCAGCTGTGGCTCACTGAAACACAAACGTCCTTCAAAAAATAAAAAAAATGGGAAGCTTAGCGCAATGTTTAGGGCAGAACAATACGCCAGCAATTTTTATGAAACTGGAGAACAACTTTTCTGTAAGTTGTCAGGACACGATCACCTGATTGCGTAAAAATACATGAGATGACCACTTCCTGTCAAAGACTCGCATCAGAAAGAAAGATGCAGCAAGCTACAGTGAGCTAGACTCCTGTTTGAGTTTATCCAAGATATTGTTGCAGTGTATGGAATCAGATAAAAAGCTTTGTCCATTTTTGACAAAGCCCAGTAAACAAAAACGGGCTCTGCCAAAACAGAAGTAAAAATGAACTTAGATCCTTTTCGATAGGCAAGTGTGCACAAATTGTTAGTGTCTGTTTGTTTCATGTTTCTTTATGAGACACATTTAATGTTAAGTTCAACTTTTATTTTACAAAAAGATAACTTTTTAATGGGAGCTAAAGCAAAAGCATTTAATGTTCTGCTAAACCACTGCATTTTGTTATACTTGTGAAAGTAAAATAACAACCATTTCATTTTTTATTCTGTGACTATTAATTTGTTTAATTATTTTCAGTCACTTCATAATTACACACTATTTAGGTTAATAAATATGATTAGAATAAAAAAGGGAATTTGGGAAAAAATAAAACAGATTTTATAAGGATCACAATTGATGCCTAAAATACAATAAAAATACTGATTATTACAGCTGCATATCACAACTACAAACTAGTTTTCAAACCACTGCTATAACTAAGCTGATCAGAAATAATGCTGTGTGCTCTAAGATTCAACTTACCAGGCTGCATGTCAGCTTAAAAAAAAAACATTGAAAATTCACTGATGTGGCTTGGTACATTTCTTAGTCACTAATAACTGATATGATTGATCCAGTCAAAATCACTCAATTACGAGTTTGTTTGAAATCAATGTGAGAGAAGAACCAGAAATTTTGATACAATTCTGTTTGATGCATAAGAAAAACAAGCGGACCTTTGTTAATTGTAACACAGGCTGCAGAGGGACAACCCATAATGTACTGATTAACTCTCTTCATTGGTTTCTTAATACTCCCCATTTTGTGTATGTCTGTATCTCTGTTTGGTCATCTCACAAAACAGCTAGCTAAAGCACATTTTACAGTACCTACATCCATCTGTTTTCAGTGACTGAAATGATTACACCTAAAACAGCATGAGATCACTTACAAAAATATAATTACTTTGCAAAATCTATTTATATCAGTAAACTGCATAAAAACAAGCCTTCTAACAAGTGACATTCACGTCATCCAATTGTAATCCATGGTTCGCTGGAGGAAGATGGACACCTGTTCTGCTGTTAGGGAGAAGAAAGCTTTCAGATCACCGCCTCAATGTTCTGATGTGTGCAGATGTGTTTCTTTACAGGAGTGTTCTGCTCATGTCAATAGAGTGGCAATGCTCTTCTTCCACAGCACGGATTGTTTCTGAAAGTGAACCAGAATGTCACACGTCTGGATGCTCACAATTACATTCAGTGAAACAGCTGTAAGGTAATCGGACACATCTGCATACATCAGATCAAAGCACATCCACTTCTTTTCAAGGACAGTGCATTTTCAACACTGAATATGAGAAGCATCCGTGCATCACGCTTCATGCAGTGAGACCAAAAAGTACCAAATCATATGCGCATGATCATGGTGATAATATCAAGAGTTCTCCTTCATGAAGACAAAACTAAAATATTTCTTAAAGCTGACATGGAGCCAGGAGGGGAAAAAAAACATTACAAGTCACAATGTCAATCTGCTAAGTTGTAATGACTAGTTTAAAAACCCTTGGTTTGATCACTGTAATATGTGTTTGTATTGATCAATGTTAGAAAGCAATTACTTGACAGAAACAAGACAAAGCCTCTTAAAATGTTAGGCATGGATCTCAACCATGGTCTTTGAGGCCCACTATCCTACATGTTTTAGTTGTTTCCCTGCTATTCAGCAGATCTTCAGATTCTCCAGAAGCCTATTAATTACTCATTCATACAAGTCAGGTGTGTCAAAACAAGGAAACACCTAAAACATGTAGGATAGTGGGCTTTGTGGACCAGGGTTGGGAACCATGCTAGACAACAGTACAAATGAATAACAATAAATCAGACAGTTCTGTTCTCTGATCTAAAGCAGTCCATAGTCTTAGTTTTCCTGTCAAAGTGAATACATATTTGGTGCTTTTGTTGATTGTTTAGAGCTTTACTTTGTCCCTCTGTAGTAGATATGAATAGTAGCTGGGTTTACAGCATTGTGACTGGGTCACAGGACGGTGGTTAAAACATACTTGAACCTAATTTTTCTCTTCTACAAGTTGTTGTTGCATGCTTTCACAGAGAAAGCTATTTGGTTTAACATTTTTGCAACTATGTTTGAAATGTTTGGAAAGTTAGAAAGCTTCAAACTAAAAGTACATCAGAACAAATGGTTGTATGACTACTTTATAGAAGCTCACAGTTTTAAGTAAGAAACTCTTCAGTATTTTTCAGAGATTTATTAGTTAATTTACCAGCCACTTACTACATTTGTTTTGAATTTGTCTTGCAAAAATACTAACTACATTGCTATTGCACAGCTAGTAGGACATAAAACATTCAGAATATAAAAACGGTTATGAAAATGAGCTAATTATCACGTAATGCCAGTAAAATTATGCAAACTATGGTATTAATCATGTGGGGTAACATCAGGATCTGCTACCACAGGCTCATGAGAAAAAGTGATAAGTTAATGAATTATTGCGAACACAGGGGATGGCAGACAAAGAGCAAAAGACATAGATTGGAGTCACTTCTGCACCCCATCTGCAGTCAAAGAATCCCCCCAAAGATTGATTCATTGTTAACACAGCCTGACACCCTGTGTGAGAGAGAAAGAAAGTGGTAGATAAAGGAACAGAGAATGGGGGACAAGGGGTTCCATTTGCCCAAAGTGTGAGCAGAAGCAGTTCACTGGACAGGTTCCCACAGTGGACATTCTACCATTTTCAAAATGACCACATACCTTCACTAGAGTAATGGCAATTTATCAAACTTGGAATAAAGACACTTAAACTCATCTGGTGGCAGAAAATCTGCCATGGGCACAATTTTCACCTGTTTGTGCCAAAATGATCATTTTAGGCCCCACTGCCATTTAATAAGTGGCTAAACTATGCTCCAATATAACACAAAAAGTCCACATAACTAAAGACGTTTTATAAATAAAACCACCGAGACGTAAGTAAGCAAGTATTGGCAGGGATGGCCTCAGGCAGAGAGGCCATCAACACACCTAGACCTCAACCATCTCGATGGGATGACTGAACTGAAACCTCATTGTTTGCCAACCTAGGAGTTAGCTTTCCAAGAATGTCGTCTTACGAACTCAGTGCAAGAAACTCTGTGCGCAGAATCCAGCTCGTCAAGTACACAGACAGCAAACCATATAAAACACAACTCAAAAGATCCTACTTCCTTGAACTACATCTAAACCCATGAACCCCCAAAAAGCCCCACACAGGCACCTACTTCATCAACATTTAATAATGTCCCAGGTCCTCATGGACATGTAATCTCATTACAGATATATTACAGATGTGGCGGATCCCCCAGACGTTTGGCTATCTGCAGCAAAGGGCGGAAATAATTTGAAATGAAAGAGGAAAACCACATCTACGGATTTTTTTTAACCATTAATTCAAACCTATTTGATTGAAATAAAAATGTTTGTTCCCACTTCTCGAATGGTACATGTGTGCCAGTAAAAACAAAATTTGGGCAGATGTTATAAATTAGTATGTTGATGGTGGAGTCTACACAAACGACCAACATGATAATTTATTTTTTCCCCTCACAGGACAGTAATTGCGGAGATGAAAATATACGATTTCTACAGCTGCAGTTGGAATAAACTGGTTTGCCCAATTAAAAAAATACATTTACAAAGCTATTGAGTTGTGTTGTGGACGACAAATGCCTCTTCATTGTTAAAGAAATAAGCGCTTTAAAACACGAAGCAGTGGATTTAAAGCACTGTTGAAGTACGACGCTGAAGCACCCAGCGAATCAAAGTCAATGTCTCGTAAACTTTGTGGCTCCCGCGGATAACGGAAACACAAAAAATAAACCCACTAAACACGACAAAAATACCACATTATCAAGTCTGTTTTGACGCCAATTGTGGTCAGCCGAGAACGTAGTAAAACCTGAACTAAAAGTCAATAACAAATACTGAGCGGTAAGGTGGCTCGTTTTAACACGGTAGCTTAAAAACCACAGCCTGCTCGGAGGCGAAGCAGCGCCAACTGCTTCTCTAACAAATGTATGCCTTAAAACAAAAACTAATACCAGTGTTCAAGACGTACTTATTAAAGAATCATAAAGCAGTTGCAAAAACTCACCGGCTTCGACGCTTTCATTGACCACATCAGTTTCTTTTACGTCTCTACAAACTCTCCGCCATCTTCGGCAAGACCGTGTTTGTTTAAATGGGAAACACTCCCAGAGCAGAGAGAGCCAGCTTGTAGAGGAGCCCGGGGGATTCTGGGAAATGTAGTCATTTTGCCCTCGCAAACTGAGTGAAACCGTTTCAAACGTTTTGAGAAAGAACTACACGTTCACCAGGACCCTTGGGTGATGTGACCAGTGGTCGCTGATGTTATTAGGGGCGAAAGATGGTCAATTTTTATTTATAGAATGGGGCCCAAAAAAGGGCACTTTTATTTAAATTCATTGTACGCATTATTTTGTATTACAATGATCTACATACACATAAAATAACAATAAATAGTTGACATCAATGCATAAAGAAGTGAAGAATTATTTAAATTGTTCAGGAGAAAAATATACTACAAAGTATAAAATATACTACACATTGTTTAGGACTTGGTTTTGTATAGTCTTAAGTATCTTTTATGTATCTGTAGCCTATGTATGTATGTAGGCATATGTATCTTTTACATAGGCCTATAGTAAAATACAACTACTACTAATACTAGCAGCTACAATACTACTACTACTACTACTACTTATAATAATATTTTACAAACACATTTCTGCTGTAGTACAATGAGTTGCAATCGAAACAACTTTCTATGCAGATCTTTTAGGTATACCAATTTTGAACTTCTGCAAAGTGTGTGTGTGTGTGTGCACACACACACACACACACACACACACACACACACACACACACACACACACACACACACACACACACACAC
>JAVKLF010000110.1:17719624-17736370 GCA_034783495.1 Millerichthys robustus | reverse complement strand
ACACACACACACACACACACACACACACACACACACACACACACACACACACACACACACACACACACACCTTCTTGTGGGGACCAACAAGTACTAATGGGGTCCTAAGCCTGGGGGGAAATTTCATTGGTGGATCAGGGGTTAGGTTTAGAACTAAGGTATGAATTGAGTTTAGGTTGGGTTTGGGGTCAGTTAGGTACCTGAGAGGTTAGGGTCAGGGTCAGGAATCAGGCTGTAGAAATTAATGTAAGTCAATGCAAAGTCCCCTTAAAGATAACTGCACCGGACCGTGTGTTTGTGTGTGTCGGGGGAGGGGTGAAGGCCATGGTTGATGAGAGGAGATGAAGGAGTGAATTATTGGAAATGTACTATTTCCTTTTTTTTTAGGAGAATCTTTGCTGTTTTTATCAAATACCTCCATTAAAAGAAATAAAATTGCACCCAAGCCGAAAAGTTACATCCTGCTGGCTGTGACATGCAGGTGAAGTTCAGGTGTCGCAGCATTGTTTTTAATTCAAAACACACATAAAAATAAATTTTCATTGAAACAAAAGAAGTGACTTGCTGAAGTGTTACAGTGCACTTATTTTCCTTATAAGAAATTTATTCATTCTGATATTTATAACACTGATGCAAAAAAAAAACCCACTTGTGTGGTTAAGCTTTAGCAGTTTGCTTCCTAAATGAGTTTTAATGATTCATAAACTGATGAATTCACTAAACGTAAACTGTGCAGTGGTGCTCTCTGTGAGTGTTTTGATCTTTTTGTATGGCTGCTTGTGCGTGAAAGTCTCAATTACATTCCATGGAGTCTAAAACAGGGAGCAGTGGCCCTCTGTTTGTGCCCCTTCCCCCACTAAACATGGTAAACCAGCCACCCCCCTCAAGTGTGAGACACCTTACCCCCTGTCCTCCCTCCCCACTTGCCCTCCTCTCTACTTTGAAAGGACAGGAGATAACAGTTTGAAAGGACAGTGGACAGCCCCATAATCATTAATGTCTTCTTTGGTTCACCTGAAAACAACCAACAGCATGTCTTTCTTTGCAACAAACGCTCCTTTTTTAACTTTATCCAATGAATTTCATAAACAAGCTTGCATGCACTTATTAAAAACTAAAATTCAACATTTCTTTTAATTTACTGTCAGACTACATAAGTAAATTTAGCAGATATTTTTTTACAAGTTGGTTGGTAAATAAAAAAGTATGAATTGAACTGTCATGCTGTGTGTCAAATGCCGATTTACTCATAAATTTGATAAAATTATATAAAACCTAATAAACCAGAAACATCCTTGACATAATTTTCCACTGCGTTAAAGTATATCAAATAATCAACATTTTCAAAAACTGATGTTAAGCCCTGCAGATCTTAGAGTAAGAAAACAACAAATACATTTCACTAAAAATTCAGATAAATCTCAAGGCAGCAAAAAAGAAGTGATTTTAGTAGCCTAAATCAGACAGCAGGTTAGGAAAGATTAATTTTACCAGTAGATTTCCCTGAATCCAGTTCCCCAGAGATGACCTCAGTAAAAATGTATCTGCTTGCGCCCTCTGGTGGTAAAGAAGGATTATTACCATACAGGGTCAAGAAGTAGCCTAATCTAAAGTCAAACCTGGACAATAAACTGTACAGTCATCAAAAAGGTAGCCTTTCTCCAGACAAGTCTTGGGAGGCTCATTTTAACTTGATAAATGCTCAGTTGCAGATTAATAACTTTTGGATGAATGCATGGCTTTTTATGTGGTATAACAGAAACTGTGTGGTTGGCAACAAGAGGCCATCTAAACTATAGTCTTAAATTTTATAGTCTTAAATGTTGTGTTGCACCTGAAGGCCTTCTTCTTTCTTTGCTATTTTGTTAACTCACAGCCGATATCAAAACTAATTAGATTTAGAAACATTCTAGATGCTTCTTTGTTATCTGTTGGGGACTCTGTATGAACGATGTAACGATTTGAAAAGATTTAGGCTCAGCCACACTAATAAAGCAGTTTTCTCTGATCATGTCCAGTAGATGAAAACAAAATGGGTGTTTACCGTTTTCAAAATATAATTGACACAGAATGTAAAATATATGATTCTATGCTGATCAAAAATCATTCTATTATAAACTAATTTTCATAATAAAGGAATTTTGTTTTTGAAAACTAAATTAAATCTGTAATTTGCAAAACTTATAAGTACAGGTACACTTAGGTTTCAATCATAGTAATTGATAATTGATTATTCTGTAGACATCATTACCGGTGTATCAGACTTTTTAAGGAAAGACCTCCTGGCCTCTAATGAGGGTGGGAGGATGCTGTTAGGTGTCGAAAGAAAATGACCCCTAATTAATTGTCCAATCCAGCTGAATATATACTATCAAGTTCTGAGGACGATCCAAAAGAAGTCAGACTGTCTGGTATAAAAAATAACATGTTTATTAAATAAAGAAAAGAGCCAGCATGGCAGCAACAAAAGAAGAAAAAAAAAACTAAACGGGAATACAAACCACACTGAGGAAACACAAGTGAAGAACGAGCAAGAGCAATGATCAGGCAGGGAGGAAGTGCAAGTGGAGCGGTTAAATACAACAAAGGGAGAGCGGTAAATGAGCAACACCTGGGGGAAGAGGCTGACTGAGACTATTCAGGTGAGAATAATGAACAGAGAGAATGAACTGAGGGAGAGGTGAGAGAGAACACAGAAAGATAAGGATCATAAAGTGCACAAAAAACACTTCAGACCACAAACCCTGACATATACTCATATACATTTATGAAACATTTTTATTGTCACTGGTATTTACCATTACATTTTTACTGTAGACACATCCAAATAATTGGATTTAAAATTATTTATACCTGAGTACCTCAACAAAAAAGTATCTATAAGTAAATTATACGTGCTAAATGATTTAGATTAGGGTGACAGTGTTCCAGGCTAACTGGAAAAAAAGTGTCATAATCAATGTGTAAAATATGAAATATGATAAAAATATGGATCAGGCCAACCATATATACATTGCCTCTATAAAGGTATATTTTTATTAGTGTCCAACACTGTTGTGTGTAATTGAACATTACACATTCACATGATGTAAAGGCACAACATAATGTTCTGTAACATTCTTACAACACATAGTGACTATGCTCCTTATATGGAAGTACACAGAATCACAAGAAATTTGATCATGTCCTTAAAATCAAGGTAACATAACATCTGTCATAAACTGCTCATGGTGCTTTCATGTCAGAGATCAAGTCTGAATTTATAAACACACTAACTTTGAGCTGTTTCAAAACTTCTAACAAGTTAGAGCTGAATTACATGTCGAAAAAAATCAACAATTAAAATGGCAAAAATGACATGAAATACAGGTTTGGTAAATATTACAGACATGATCCCTTCCATACTGGAACAGGAATAACATGATGTTTTAAATAGTTCAGATTCTGAGAGCTAGGAAAAGTTAGGTTTCGATTTGTTTTAAGTCATGTGATTCCCTGGAAATTATTGAACTACTTTCTATTCCGTTTGACCCATCTGTGACAGCAGAAAGGAGGTGCTTGTTTAGTTTTTATTCAGTCCAAAGCTTAAAAAGAAACAGAATAGGAACCTGCCTGAACCAGGAGAGGTGAGTATAATCTCTCTGATAAATGATTAATTCTGTTTGACTGCAGAGCTGTAATCTCTCTTATATAAGTAAGAAGAAAAGTTATGAAATTGGTTGTTAGGGTAGAAAATAGAAAAGCATACTTTTTCTTTTTCCAACTGCTTGAACAATAAAAAAAAAACGTGGTCCCACAGAAACCATGGGATTCTTGCTTAAAATATTTGTTTATTATAAATTATTTTTTCTGTACACAAAGAGAAGGTGCTGTGTATATATTTCGGTAGTTGCTTTCTGGTGCACAAAGTTCTGACCTTTTTGTTTTTCTCCCTCCCACCTGGTCAGGTGTGTCACATGAAAATAAGGTGTTCATGGACCGTGTTGCCCTACAACCGTCTCTCACTCGCATGAGTCAGCAGTATTTCCACTGGAAATTTTCCAGTGAACCTCTGAGTAGAGATTCATTTGACTACAAAACATTTCCGATGATTCAGCTGTTTTTTTGTTTGTTTGTTTTTAATTGGTGAGTTTGCTTATTCGTGAACTTGACAGAGGACATTGGACCCTGGATTAATTTAGACCTCTGACTCATGAGTCCTAATTCAGTTCGGCTCTTTTAACCAGGGGAGTCAGGAGCTGACCAGCATGTAGGCCTATTAAACAGGTACAAAAACAGGTTAAAAAATAAATAAACTATATATAAACTAAATGTACCAATAACATTAAAACACTTCTGTCAAGCTATTGCCTGATTCGGTGACATTCAAATCTGGAGTGCACCATTCCTGTAGCCTCTACGGCTAGGTTTGTTCATGCCACAATGTAAGGCATGTATATAGGTGAAAATTATTTTAAAAGAATATTTATGTGCGGCAATTTTCTAGTTGTACAACCTCTTTTTCTAAAGGTAAAAGCTAAGTGTCAACGTTTGAAAATATATATTTTTTAAATCTATTTCAAAGTCCATGTAAAAAACATGAAAAGTGGTAATACCCACGCTCGGCCACTAGATGGCGGAAACATTTATAATAAGATCATCAAAAGACAAGAAGAACATGCTAAGCTTGGTTCATGTTTATATCAGTGAAGTTGGCTCATTATTCTTCCAGACCTTTCCTTTTTCTCACATATTAACAATATTCTCTCAGCTCACAGTTAAAGCTTATTATGATCGAATTAGGATAAAGACAGATTAAATGGTCATTACCCCCCAGTAAGATTAAATGTTTAGTGTTAAAGGTTTTGAAAAAAATCTAGGCCTACTTAAAAAGGGATTTTAAAAATAGCTGTTTTTCCTCACTAAAACTTGTTGTGGATTGGACATGCAAATGCAGCAGAAACGATTCAAAATATCCAGTGTGGCTGGTAAACAATATCAGACTCAGGTATTTGATTGGATTGTCTCACTTTTTATGCCAAAAAAAAAGTTGACGCTTAAAGTCATAGCTGTGCAGAAAGTGGAAACTAAATAGCAGTCTATGTCATCATTATATAAAACTATGCAATAATCACACAAAAAACAACAAAAAGACATGAAAACAGAGTTGTTTTTACAGCAGCAACAAATAAAATATGTAGGCCTAGCTGAATCCAACTTAGAGGGAGAATAAAACAAATCTGAATGGGTTTCTGTAAGGAAAGAAAAGCAGAAAAGTAACAGCCCTGAATAATTATTTGTATTCAAATTCATCTTGACACATATTTTCCAGTTAAGTTTGTTTACTTTCACACTATAAAGTTAATGTCACTCAGTAGTGATGATCTGGTAATTATTGCTCTGTGGCCTGTTATGGCACCAGATCACTATTCATTTACCTTTTTAAACAAGAATTAAGTGACTAATGACATTTTGTTTGTAAATTTTTATTTATTTTGTTTTTTAGGAGTTAAACTCTTGTTTTTAATCTTTCATTATTGTGTTTTTCACTGAAGTAATGATTGAGTTCTTGTAAAGACGAGGAGTAGAGATGGAGAACCTTCATGACACATTAGCAACAGGAGGACAAGAGGCCAATTTAATGTCAACATCTCTGAAAGATGACAGTAAGTTAAAAAGACAAAAGACGGACTCAGCCCATAAAAATGATATATTTGGTTAGAAAAACAATTTTATCGTGAATGCATTTTTTTTTAACTCATCAAGCTACAGAACAAGACATGGAAGACAATGGAGGTAAAACACAGGTAATCTTTTTTTTCATTATTTTTTATTCAATTCAGCATATTTCTATCATGCCTATTTAGAACTAGTTCATCTTAAAGTAGAATTCAAAAGAATAAACAACTCCAATGGTCAATTTTTTATTACAACACGATTCATTCACATACGAAATAAATACCAATTAGTAAACTTTGTCTAAGGCAGCCACCAGATTGTGCCAGTTTTTTATTTTGTTGCAGTCTCTCATCCTGAGTAATACATTGGCAGCAGTGGAGAGAAAATTGCACAAAAGTCAGATTTATGCATCCCGTCTTGAACAATCCCTAAACTTATAAACAAACTTATTTGGTTGTGCAGACGTCAAGCCACACTTAAACAGGGCGGCTCATTCAAGCTTGTTAGACAGCAAGACGTGTGTCTCACTTCTCTCCAGCAGCGCAACGGTCTATCGTAGATCCATATGCAGAGATGAAAAACACAAAATCCTACTGCCATCATTAAGCAGAAAGAAAGAGGATGTCAAATTATAGCAAACCGATTGAATGTTTAAAACATTTGAAAAGCATAAACTTGTTGCACCACCAAATCCATTTCCAAATTATCTCAAAATATTGTAAACTTTGCCTTAAAAGGATCAGTGGAAGTTAGGAAATGAAACATGGTTATTCATTGCACAGATTTGATTTATTCTGAACATTGGCAATCATTAACATCTCTGAGAGAAATGATTATCACACTAAAAATTAAAGGAATATTCTGTTTTTAATAAGCTTGAATTTGTTTAAACAAGTTCAATATAACCTAAATTTCATGTCAAAATGATAATTCTTTACAAACATGTCAACCTCTTTGGACCAATCAGAACAATAAGACCAGATAGAGCTTGGTTACAGAGAGGTTGATATAAAAGATGTAAGATTTTAAAATCTAACTTGTATTTTACAAGGAGTGGGGCAGGCGACATTCTGGGCATTCATGAGACGCATAGAGACAAATGTCACAAGCAACCATTTACATTCTCATCCACACTCAGCTACTAATGAACTCAATGTACATGTCTTTGGTCAGTGGAGAAAACCCATGCACGTAGATAGAGCACAATTAGCTCCGCCCAGAAAGACCCCCGAGCTAAAATGATGTACGTCTGTAACATGCTTTCACAGTTTACTGGGAGACATTTTAATTGAAATCCAAATGAATATTCAGGCAAAAATAAAATAGCATCTTTAATTCTGCCACACAGAGGTCATAAAAACTTTTTACAAATCTTTTCCGACAAAACAAAAAAATTGAATGCATTACTATACTACTACAAAAAAGTGGTCTAGTCACATTTAATGCTTGAATGATTTTTTTGGTAGACATACAAATTGGTATATTTTATCACGGTTATTGTTATTGCAAAAATATAATGAGTAAAAAATGTACTTGTGTTAGACTGAATCACCTGTGGAAGATCAACACTCAGGACAAACTCAGGACACATCAGTGGACTCCTCTGTTCCAGCTGCAACCAAAGACAGCGGTAACGTTACTATAGAGTACTTTTAGTACATTTAACTGTTTGTACTTCATTGGAGTTCTGAAATGTAAGTGAAACCATGAAAATTTAATCAGCAGACAAACCTGAAGATAAGAGCTGCGTAACTAAAGACACATCAAGTGCAGCCACAGACAGAACAAAATGTGAGAATTGACTCATTTCATTAATACATTTAAGCTACATTTAAAACCTAAATCTGAAATTTACCTTTTTCCGTACTTCAGTATGCCATAAGCTGTTTTTTTTTTCCTTTTCAGCTGATCCTCAGCTTACGCTTGTGTTAATTGGCGACACAAGTTCTGTTGAGACTGGATCAAAAAACATCTTAATTGATCATGTTGAGCAAACAAAATTTTCCTCCAGACTTTATGATCTGTGCGGTCAGGAGATATGTGTTATTAACTTACTTGGCCTACAAGACAAGGAAACAATTCTTTTAAACCAGGGAATTAATGCCGTTCTCCTGCTGGTACCAAATGGCCTGCATGACAGTCATTACACATCAGGAGTGCAGTGGTTAGAAGAAACGTTTGGGACACAATCACTTGCATATTTAATGACAGTTGTGACTCACAATGCAGGTGAAAACTGTCAAGGTGCATTAGAAGACCTGAGAGCTCATAGCAGTTTTGTTGAAAGAAGATGCCACACGTGTACAAGGAGTATGACAGAGGCAGTGGAGATAATGGATCTGATAGAAAAAATAAAAGTCATGATCTCTGAAAACAGTCCAAGCAGCTACAGAGGCCTGACGGGTGGTGAAGATACCGAACAGATCCAGCAGCTGGAGCTTATATCTGAGGAAGAAAAGGGGATGAATTCTTCAGTGTTTCAGGAAACTCAAAGCGGTGAGAGATTTTCCTGTTGATAGTCACAGGTCTTATTATCTTACAATCTCAGGTTAGATGTAATCTGCTGATTTGAACTGTCTGATTTCTAGGGCTTTTCTGCTCAGCATTCTCTTTGTAACAAGTTATTTAAAATCAACAAGCTGGGTCTATTTATTTAGCTACCTGCCATTGCCTTTGTGTTGTGTTTTCATGGAGTTTTTAATCTTGTGTATATTTTAGAAGCACAGAACGCTTTTGTGATAATCACAAGTTAAAAGAGATACCCAGAACATGTGAAAATGAAGGTCTTTTAAGCAAAATTTAAATTAAATATTTAATATTGCAATCAGAACTATAAGAAAAGTAATTTATTCCAGATGCAATTCCTGGAATAAACTACTAAATGTTATGATTTCATTGCAGAAGATAAAGTGCAAGAGGATACAGCTAAAACAGAGGTGAGAGTCTTTAGATCCTCCATCAGTGTCAGTGGGTCGGATCTACTGGTCAGTATCTTAAAATGTAATTCTTTTCTCAGAGTGCTCCAGTGAGTGAACCCTGCATACTCTCAAAGAAGAACGGTGACAGCAATACAGGCTTAGACAAAGGTAAACTGCTAATGAAATAAAACAGCCACACAGTAAACTATGCGTGAAGAAAATCACTCCAGAAAAAAAAATATCAGAAGCAAATACTGATTGTACAGTTCACTGACCTGACTTTGTGTTTCTTTCATGTCCCACAGAAACCTCAGAGGAAAATTTAAGTGATGACAAGAAAAAGGTAGGAAGGTGTAAAATTGGATAGTTCTTTTATTGGAAATATTCTTTAAAAATGCAAAAAGTATAAAACAAACATTAATCTGATCTGTCTATGCTGCGTTGTTGCCGTGGACTCTATTCGGTTGAAGAACATGTAATGATCTTGGCACATGTACTTTACATAAGTATATGTATTTTTTTCTTTTCCACAGCAGTGGGTGAAGATTTGTGATGAAATCTTACAAAAGAGGAAGAACCAAAGAGAAACAGAATCATTGTTTGCCAGACTTCACCTTCAAGACAATTATCAACAGAAGTTGACTCCAGCAGTTTTTCTTCAAATTAGTCCATCTTTAAATCCCCATCGAGAAACCTGTGAAAAAGATTTAGCTTACACTTTTCTACGCAGGCTGATGACGTTAGATTACAGGGCCAGATATATTCCTGTTAGACAAGACAACCTTGAACTGACCTGTCTACTTACTGGTGCTGGGATCGACTCAAGTGAAGCAGATGACGGTGATTTAGAGGCTCTTTTGAGCTCTAGTGTGGACACCAATCCAACAGAACAAACTCAAGTACATCCAATGGACGTTCAAATGGCCGTGTTTCACTGTTCAGACAGCTTCCTCAGGCAGATCATGATCACAAAGTTGTCACAGTGTCAGTATGCCTTACCTTTGCTTGTTCCTGACCCATTCACAATGGAGATTGAGTGTCCTTTGTGGACATTCAGACAGATAACAAAATCATGGAAGATAACTCAAAACGAAGGTGAATTATTCTCCACTATGAAAAATATTCCAGTCTCCAAGGCCGAGACACCATTGGTGTCCTTTTTCCGTTTGGGCTCAACCTCAGTGTCCAAGTCTCAGCTGATGAACTCTTTGATCAATGATCGCCACGACACGTTCTTCCACAGAAACTGTGCTGGTAGTACAAAATCTCGACATTTATTGAACGGCGTTGTAGAGATAGCGTGGTACTGTCCAGCTGGAAAACCTAATGATGCCTTCAATGACTGCATTGCCTTTTGTAATCTTCATGGAGACGCTGAAGTGATTGAAAAACAACGTGAAATACTGGCTGAAAAATCCTCATTCAGTGTTGTTCTGGTGTCAAATCTGCAAAAAGATGACCAGAATTGGGCGATCATTTCTGCTTTTTTCAAGTCCAAAAAGCCTTTCATTTGTCTCATTGTTGATGATACTTGTGGACCTACTGAGATAAAAAAGGGAAAATACAAGATGGGACTAAAAGACAGAAGCCACTCGGATGTATCTGAACAACTTAAAAGAATTATTCAAGACATTTTGTCTTCTGAAGATCAATTTATTCTGAATACATCCTTTCAGCTTGAAACCATGGCTGAGGTCTCTGGAATTAAAGTGGATGAAAGTGACCCAATCTGTCAAAATGGGAAATGTGCTGCTAAGGAAATAGATAATCTGCTTCAACATAAGAATGTTTTAAAAATCAAAGATGATTTCCTTTCTTGTCAAGGCCATTTGTGGCATGAATGGTGCAAAATAAACAAAGAACTCTACAATCTCAAAGGACACATTGAAATGGAAAAATCCAAAAAGCAAAGAAAACTGCTGGAAATACGGAAGAATCAATGTGCTGCTTCCTGCAGTGAACTGATGAAGGTGTTCATCAAAAGCCTTACACTGTTGCCACCAAAAGACAAAGAATATTTCCTGAGATGGACTCAGATCCTAACAGATGCCCTCTCAGTTGATGATATTTCTACTATTCTGCAGAAATATGATGACACCTGGTCTGAATTCTTGACTGCAAAGAACAAACATGACAGCGTCAGACTTTTAGAAAGCAAGAAAAATGAGCTCGAACACCTATCAAAAGAACTGCAGTCAGCAACTTTTGGCTTGGAGCACTTTTTTAGAGAAATGGGACAGTTATATGAGGCTCATGAAACAATTCATGCAGAGAATAGAAAAGAGGAGTGGTCCAAATACCCTGAGTTGGCTGCAGACCTGCTGATCTCTGGACACCCCTTAGAGCTGTTGGACGGCGATGCAGGTCATGTTCCTTTGAAATGGATCTCTAGTCTTTTAGAGGTAGTCGTTAAGAAACTTGGTGACCAGAATGTTTTTGTGCTGTCAGTTTTGGGCGTACAGAGCAGTGGAAAATCAACAATGCTGAACGCCATGTTTGGACTGCAGTTTGCAGTGAGTGCTGGCAGGTGCACCAGAGGTGCATTCATGCAGCTGGTGAAATTATCAGATGAGATCAAAAAGAACCTTAAATTTGACTATATTTTGGTGGTGGACACTGAAGGATTGCGCGCTCTTGAGCTGGCAGGTACCTCAACCCTTCATCATGACAACGAACTTGCAACGTTTGTTGTGGGAGTGGGAAACATGACGTTAATCAACATCTTTGGAGAGAATCCAGCTGAGATGCAGGACATCTTGCAGATTGTCGTTCAGGCGTTCATGAGGATGAAGAAAGTTAAACTTTCTCCATGTTGTCTTTTTGTTCATCAGAATGTTACAGATATTGCAGCTGCAGAAAAAAACATGGATGGAAAACGACGCTTGCAAGAAAAGCTGGACCAGATGGCTCAATTGGCAGCCAAAGAAGAGGTTTGTGATGCAAAGTGCTTCAGTGACATCATTGAATTTGATGTACAGAAAGATGTGAAATACTTAGCCCAGCTATGGGAAGGCAGTCCACCTATGGCTCCTCCAAATCCAGGCTACAGCGAGAGTATCCAAGAGCTAAAAAAAATAATTCTTTCCAAAGCTTCAAATTGTGAGGGCATCACTCTTTCACAGCTCAGCAGAAAAATACAGGACCTGTGGAATGCCCTTCTGAAAGAAAACTTTGTTTTCAGTTTTAAAAACACACTTGAAATTGCAGTGTACAGAAAACTTGAGGGCCAATACGGCAACTGGACCTGGACCATCAGGAGCAACATTCTGACCATTGAAAACCAGCTGCATAACAGAATAGAAAACGGACAGCTTAACAAAATTGAGTTGAAGGATCTTTTTTCCGAAGCAAGCAAAACACATACGGAAGTCAAACAAGCAATGTCAAAATACTTTGAGGATGATAAGGATAAAGAAATTCTGGTTCAGTGGCGAGGCCGATTCGAAAACAAAATCAAGGAGTTTCAAAAAGAACTGGTGAAAGTGGTGAAAAGAAAACTGGATGAAGTTATCCAGCAAAAGGTTGCTCGGAAAAAGCTAGATGATCAAAAGGCCGTGTTTGAGAACAAACTCCTGCAGAAGAGCAAAGAACTCGCTCAGCAGTTAAAAGATAAGGCCGAAGATGAAAATGAGCTTCAAAAGCAGTTTGACTCTGTTTGGTGCAGCTGGGTTACAGAATTAACAAATGATACAAAATCTGTTGAAGACATTGATTTGGAAGAGGAACTATTTACAATCCTTGATGAACTTGATATGGAGTCAGCTCTAATAGTGGAATGCAAAACGAGAGGCAGGTACGAACACATATCAGAGATGGGTGATTATGCAGATTATGTGATCCTCCCAAAGAAGCGACGTCCGTCTGAAACAAATGAACAAGCTGCAAATAATGAGAACAAAAAGAAAGACACAAAAAAACAAAATAAATCAATTTTCAAATCTTTCTTTGGATATTTCTTTGGGAAAGATGAATCAACACAAACAAAGCAACGACACTCATGCAGTCCTTTGTCATATGAAGATCAATGTCAGGTCATGGAACTCATTGAGAGTGTTGAAGCAGAATGTCTTGAAGCTCTCCAAAGGACACCTATTGCTACAAGAGGCTATAGATCAACTTACTTGCGAGAAATGATCAAACTTGGGACAGAAAAAGTGGCAGAATTTAAGTCTAAGTGGAAATATCGTTTAAAGAATGAGTTTACAGTTGATCTGCTTCTGTATGTGTTTGAGTTAGCAAAAAACTGGCTTCTGGGGTCCCAGGAGGTATTCAAAAGAAACACTGATGCACTCACCTATTTAGAAAGTAAGAAAATGCAATATTACAACATTTTCAAAAGCTTTTGCAAAGGAAGTTCCTCTGCTGTTGTGCTTGGAGAACTGATCTGTGAAAAGCTGAAAGTATCCATTGCTGAAGCTGCCTACGACAGGACTGCCATCACTTTCGCTGGAGAGATGAAGTGTAATTTCCCAGCATTCAGTGGAAATAGGCTGAACTTGGAGAAACATGTGCTGAAGTCACTTGCTGAGAAAGATGAGTTTGATGGTTTCATCAGATACATACGAAATCCACGGAACCAAGCAGAGACTTTCATAAAGACAGAAATACGAAAATACATCTTCACCAATCCCAAAGACAAGATAAAGAAAATTGAAAAGCTTTTTCGAAACCATATTGAGAACATCAACAAATGTGTTTGTGAAGCTCTATCTGCTGCAACTCTGGAAGTCAAGACTCAGGAAGGAGACACAAACATGTGGCTGAAAAATTTATTCAGCTTGTTAAAAGGTGAGCTGAAAATTGAAAGCATCAGTGCTCAAAACTTTAGTGACATAAGTGATTTTGATTTTCTCCGAGATGAAACAAATAAACAACTTCAATCAGCCATGATGGATATGTGCAGATTTTCAGGAAATAAATTATACAAGTCCAGGCAGAAGCCTGAAGAAATCCTCATTGATCAGCTGTGTAAGTGTTGCTGGGTGAAGTGTCCGTTCTGTTCAGCTGTGTGCACCAACACCGTTGAAGGCCACAGTCCTGATGACCACAGCGTCCCCTTCCATCGACCTTCTGGGATCAATGGTTGGCACTACAGACACACGGTGGAGATGTGCATCAACTTCTGCACAACAGATGTTGCCAGTGGTGGCAGCTTTTATCCTCATCATAATTCAGAGAGATCTGTTCCTTTTAAATGATACAGAACGGCTGGTCCAAAGTATGCTGCATGGAACATCACTCCTGACGAGTCCAAACTGTCTTACTGGAAATGGTTTGTGTGTCGATTTCAAGAACAATTGGAACAGCATTATGGTAGAAAGTTTGAGGGCAGAGGAGAGATTCCAGAAGACTGGAAAACAATCTCTAAAACAGAAGCAATAAGGAGCCTGGATGAAATGTATGCATGAATCAACACAAGCCCAATATTACTTTTATCACTATTATTTAGTTTTTAATAACCAAATGGAATTTTTGGATAAGAAATGAGGACCACCAGTTGAAATAATTACCTGCCTGTTAGGCAACCGTTTGATTTATCAGAGCGCTTTAACAAACACAGTGATAAGAAGAGCACAATATAATCTAAATCATTTGTTCACTTCATAATGGGTCTGTGTGCAACTTGCCATTTTACTTTCCTTTTTCCAGTAGTTCCATATAGTTTTATGTTTTACGCAGACGATGTTCTGGTATTTTAATCAGTTTGCATAAAATGTATCTGTTCAGTTATTTTCAAAAACATGTTTTCATTCATTCAAATGTAATTTTCTAATGAACGTGACTAGTTTTTTGTTTGTTTAAACTATCAAGCACACAAGTGATCGTTTCTTTGTCTTCTCATCATTATTTTGTTTTTGGTAGGAACTGATGAAAATAAAAAGTCATAAAGCTTTTAACTAGTTTTATGGGATTTTTTTTCTGTCAGTGTCAGAAGTCAGAAATTAAAGATATAAAAGCTACATGAGGGAAAAGTGTGGCTTCTCACAGAACTGTTCTTTGTATTTGTTTTCACTAACATGTTCTGTAAATTCAGTGTTTGGATCACAAAATATCTCTGGCACATAAGATTGTTTAGATAAATTGTTTGTTTAGTCCTTTACCTTTTAATTCATCTAATATCATTTTGAGTAGTATTTTTGTTTGAACACATTTTGGGAGCATTGATACATTTTTGTGTTTTCTTAATGAGATTTAATCATTCTGTGAGAAAACAAGATTATTAGTTGGCGTTTATTTAACCAGACAAAGCCCAGTGAGATCACAGATCTCTTTAGCAAAAGAGGCCTGAGTCTGAAGGCAAGCTAACATGCATGTTTGTGGTCTGTGGGAGGAATACAATACAAGAACATATAAACTCCACACAGAAAGATCCTGGGTCTGTGAGGCAACAGTTCTGTCATTCTGCTGATTAATTTAATGTTTTACTTATAACAAAGTATATCATTGTCATAACTTTACTACTTTTTATGTTGTAATAATTACAGCAAAAGCAATAAAAGTACATTTTTCTTCTATTTTTAAATAAACATTTCATGACACAAGAATTGCTGCATTTTTTAACGTTACTTGAAAAACTTTCTACACCTTTTTTTTAACCATCCTAACAAGTAATTAATTTTAAAGACTGAGCCAAAGTCCAGAAGGATTTTGGGACTAAAACATGGTAACTCCTCCTAGGTCTTTGGACCTAACTATCAACATAAGTAGAAACTTTACCAGACATGGTGCTTGGAGGTCTGTCCTTATATACGGTAGGTTTCCCCACATACCCTTAGAGGAGAAACTCTCTTTTCTTGTGGTAAAACAATATTCTAAACTGTTGTCAGTCTGGGATTGTAAGAATGGTCTAAAATGACTAGATTAAACAAGAGGCTTGATACTTGAGATCGGCTTCTCCCTAGTCTCTGGGTTAGTTGACGGCCCACACCAAAGGAATTTCTCAAACATTTATTGAAAGGACTGATTCTAAGCGCTGCTGAAACCTAATTCCACTTGTGATTTATTTTTCCACGTTTTACTGTTCAGTTTGACAACGGTGGAACTATTCACCACAAACTTTGCTACATCATATAATTTAGCTTCAAAAATACCAGAATTGAGATTAAATCTAAACAGATCTTTAACAAATGATATCAAAATATTTTATTTGACAAATCAATATACTCTCAGCTAAACTAAGTACTTCATATTACACTGGTAAATTAGGACGAACTCATGACATTTTGACAGTACATAATAGCATAAAAGTGCAACAAAATAGAATATGAAAATCTTAAAAAGTAATACGTTTGGATTATTAATCTGATATTAGGCAACTAGTTATAATCTATGTTTTTGTAAATTATAACCAGAGAAATCAAAGCTGTTTATGTTGTTTAAGCAGAAACTCAGAAAATTTAAAACTGAGATTGAATTCTAAACAAAACAAAGTCGTGAGTAAACATAAGAAGAAGACTGTGGTCTGAGTCTAAATCCTGCAGCATGTTTAAAGCAGATTTCCTCTCAGTAAAACATCTTGAATTTGCTGCCGTCGAGGGGTGACATCATCAGTCTCGCTGAACCTGGTGAGTAAAGGGGCCGCCACTTGTTCCTCCAGATGACTGTGCAAAATCGGGAAACAAAGAGGATGCACGCCAGCACCAGTAGTACCACTGACAAGACAGAAATATAAACCAAAGGTTAAAACAGAATGATAAATAAGTCATCATACGTGTTATGGCCTGAGGCCATTTGTTTTGTAAAGTACTGTTGGTGATTTGCAGTACCAGCTGTGTAGTTCCACATCTGGTACTGGCTAGCCTCTCCTGACTCGTCCTAATGGACATTACTCTACATTCTGGTTGGACTCTTCATCTCCTGCTCCTCCAACCACAAACCACAAAGGAGGCTCATTTATTGGTCGAGCTCTCCTGTAAATGGGGGGTGGGGGATTTAGTCTGAACAGCTCACCACTTTGTACAGGTCGTGTCCCTTGTTTTAAAATGTTTGACCTTGGTTTATTTGATGCTGTTTAAGATATTAAAGTAGTTTATAGAATAGAATATAATAGCTTTATTGTCACTCATAAAGGATTGCTCCCCATGAGCAAAATAAGTTCCAGTACATCCAGTCCATTACAATACACAAACAAACAACAGAGGGAGGGAGGGTTGGATGGGGGGACCAGTGA
>JAVKLF010000110.1:17699454-17719524 GCA_034783495.1 Millerichthys robustus | reverse complement strand
GCAATTTCAGAAGATGTGCAAAAAAGAAAGCTCAAAAACAGAGACAGAAGGCGCTAAGCAAGGCAAAAAGGGGGGGCGGGAAGGGAGACAGAGAAAAAGTGTCCTACTCCTTCAGAGGCGAGATGAGCCCCTCGTTCTCACTGCAATGAAGTTAGTTTTAGGCTGGACATTGGATATTTGTGCTCCCTCTGAGGACACAGCAGTGTTTTCCTGCTGTTTGACGCAGAGCAGGCTGTCAGATTTCAGTGAGCTCCTCTTCATATGCTCCCTCCTAAACACAACAGTTTGCTTAGAGGCCAGCAACAAATTAGCGAACCAATCAAATGGCATGAAGACGCCGCTGAACCCAACGTCAAATTAATTTTACTGCTGTGTTTGGGAGGGAGTACGCAGCTAGCTAAACCTAACTTCAATGCGGTCTTGTTTTCTCTGGCAACAACCTCTTCATCTCCTTTACTTTTGGAAGTAAAAATAGTCTGGACAGCTTCTGGCAACAGTTCTTGTTTTCCATTTCAAAATGTTCTCTGCACAGTCACTGATCGGGTTGTAATTTTCATGATTAAGCTTAAGAAACCAAATCCGTCAAAAAACTCATCTTTCCGGAAGCTGAAGAATGAAACACCAGTTTGTAGTTTTGGGTCGGTTGTGGCAAATAATTGCAAAGCACCAAACCATTTCTGACCGTATTCACATACTCATGTTCACTTGTTTGCCATCCTTTGTTTGGCACAAACGGGGCTACACTTCCAAGTGATAGTGAAAAACGCCCAAGGGTCCAGAGTATTTTTTCCATCTTTTGTTATTGATTAAAAAATTATATGAAATGATGTAAGTTTTGAGGCACCTTTTATGACTTTCTTTCAATTTATGTTAGCTTCAAAACACTTTCCAGTTCACTTTTAAAATCCACAACTAAACAATAAATCACTTCTCTTTTTAAATAAAATTTTCAACTGGTTTAACCTTACTTCCCCTTCTTTCCTGGCAGAGCTGAGTTGTAAAAACATTTACATGAAGTGAAATAAAAATAATAATTTCAAAAACTACTGAGTAATTTGACACAATTTAACAATATAGAAATTACACATTTTGAAGTTATTGAAAATCACTGTCTCTATTACTGATAGGTAACTGGTAAATCTTTGATTGTAAGCAACAATTTGAGTCAAAGTGACATAGAGGCTTTTTGAAGAAATAAAGCTTTTTTACAAATGGAATGTGAAACCATACACCATGCTTCTAGGCTTTTACTTAAACTGTTGAGTATGAAAAAGAACAACCTCAAGAACACTTCAGTACAGCTGTAGGCATCTAAAACGAAAGAACTCACTTATAGTGGAAAATAGCAAAAATAAAACCCCAGAACTTTGGTTTATTGATTCCCTTTTTAAAAACAACTTTGTTTCTCAAAAATGCTGAGTCTAACAAGTTTTCCACAAGAAATGCAAACGCTGAATGTGCCAACTTTTACATGGTTCCATTGTTATTCTGAAAGTTATGCCCGAGTTACTGAGAGTGTTCAATCTACTGTCCATGTCCTGATGCATCTCAATAATCCAGGTAGAAAATTTAAAAAAAAGTTGAGTAAACCCTTTCCATAGTGGAACATGTTAACAATGACAATCAAAACTGGTTATTCACCTGCAAAAGAGGACCATCAGTCCAACGACTGATCGTTAATGTCCTAATTACGGCCTATTGTTCTCAGAGGGTTGAATCGTACTTGCAATAACAGCATTGTAAGAGGGGGACAATTGGACACGGAAGCCTCCACCCCAGTTTTTCTCTCTGCACTTGTCTCGTCTCTTGATACTGTGCTGTGAGCTTCCCAGCCAGTTTAGTCTCTTCTCTTTGACTCATGTTTTTCCCTCGCTTGTTTTTCACATTCACTCCCTTTTTCCAGTTTTTGTATTTTTACTTCTATAAAGAGGGATTTTTTGTTGTTGCTGCCACGTCAGTCGTTTTATTTAATAAAGTGCCTTTTTTGTTACTCCTGCGTCTCCCGACTTATGTGCGCCGGACTACTGCCTAAAACCAACACCTCACGCTTCAAATTCTGACAGAACTGTGTGTTCATGAAAGTCACTGTTTGATTTTCCAGTTCTAGTTTAGTAAAATAAATAATATTTCACTCACCCATGAACACAGAATTTGGAGTGGGATCAGCTGGGTTAAAATGTTTGTAGATGTTTCCAACCAGAGCCACGATCACCACCGGGTACACGGTCAAAATGTTGCGCACCCATCGGTCCAGCACCCAGTTCTCCAGAATGAACCTGCAGACAGAGGAGGGAGCAAGATGATCAGTGCTGTAAGATGTACAGAACAGTGAAGGTTTTACTCGACTATAAATCTGTTTTTTCTAAAACATTCTACAAGAAAAGACCAAAATCACACTTGCAACAAAAGGCAACCAAAAACTTCTTCCTAAGAATCATAAAATGATATTTTTTTTTGATCTGCTTCTAACCAATGAGAGTTCTGCTCAACTACTTTTGAAATGTGACCATCATAACAACTTACCATCCCACCACTTCTGCAAAAAGGATGCACAGAGAGGCGGTCGCTGCCGTGCTCTTGTCGACACCCCACAGGTGGAGAACCAAAGAGAAATTGATCAGAGAGGCAATGGAAGTCCATGTGGTGTAGACAGCTAAACCATTCTGGACCTGAAAATACAGACAGGCAAAACGTTAACGTTCAAAGGAGACGCAGCTAATCTTTATGAGTCAACACTCTGCCCTACCAGTATTCTGAGACAGGCCAGGTCTTTGCCATGATATGTCTGCAGCCACAGCCCATAATAATCTGTGGCATAGCAGCAGAAGAACAAAGCGCTGTAGTTGGAAAACGCTATCAGGATCAACACAACCAGAGCTGCCAGCATCAACCTGCAAAATAAAAAGAAAAGAGAGAAATCATAAATAAATCACACCTTATCGCATTATTGATAATAGTCAGGTGCTGATACTCATTGTTTCTATTTTTGGAGTCATCTCCTAAAGGCTATTGAACACAGCATTGCAACGATTGGGGGAGGGGCACGCTGCTCTGCTCTACATATGATCAGAAATCTTGCATTATCTTTAGCATGCCAAATTCTCAATTATCTGGATCACTGCAACAACAAACAAGCTTGAATTGGAGGCAACCGGACTTTAGATCAATCTATTATTTTTAGCATTTAGTGAAAAGGGATTTAAACTACAGGAACATTACTGTGGAAAAATGTCTCATCCTAAGTTCCACTGCAGTTTGAGAACATCCTACAGGAGCTGAGATGCTGTCACCCTGCTGTCCTAACAGTCAAAATCCAGAAACTTGTCCATTTTATTCTGATTCCACCACACTAACGTCAAAGGGGGGTTGTTCAACCAATATTTTTGTACACATACAAACAAAATTTGTAAAAATGCTTTTGTTTTCTTAAAAATGTAAAAGCCAAAATATGTTTTTAATTCTGAATGACTGACAGCATGATCAAACCTGTACATTATACATCAGTCGCACTCCAGGCTAGTTTGAATGTGTTTACTCAGCATCTCTGAAGAAAAGAATAAAAGTCAAACACATACTCTCTATCCCACAGTATGAGCCACGTCATGTTCAGCAGCATGCTGCACAGCCAGGAAAAGTAGAAACTGTAGGGTAACAGAGACTGAGCCCAGGATCTGTACACAGGGAGACAAAAATCTGTCTTATTCTGCACGTTGCACCGAAAAATATTTAGTAAGAGTGTTATGACGTTAGCTTACCCTCTGAAAACATATGAAGTGATGTAAATGACCATCAGGGTGAGCCAGGTGTAGATTACACCCCAGATGGAGAAAGTCCAACCAGCTGGAGTGATGTCTGTCTCGTAGCGGGCCGACACATTGCCTGTACTGAAGTGGAAAGGACCTGGACATGAGACATTTGGTATGAGAGACAATCTGTACCAGTGAAACAAAGAGGGGTCAGGCTGATCTCAGCACAGCTGGATGGGGCTGAGGTTGGGGCTTCAATGCAGACAAGACCAGATGACGACTTCCCTTGCATGTTTTTGACTCTAAATCAGTCACCCTGTGTTCTAAAATTATTTTTACAAGCGTAACGCAGCATACGCTCTCATTCCAGTGTTTACTTCGACTAAGATGACTCAGTGGATCAAGGACACTTGGCCGAGTAGATTTGTTTCCATCATTCGATAATTGGAAAGTGGAAAATATTAACTGCTGACAGTTTTTCTGACGATTACCTTATTGCAATGTATTTTTCATTATTATTATAAATTTTTATTGGATATATTGAGAACAAACAGTTGTATTGCCTCGTGTCTCAGCTTTTGCGCCACCCAAAAATGAATTATTGGACTCCAGACTGTAACGGAACTCAGCTGCCAAACTTCTAACAAAAACCATGAAGAGGCAACATTCCTTGTGTTTAAAATTCTTTACAAAGGCTTGTAGTTGGTTACACAACAGATTTTAAGCTCATGGTCTCTCACTTTATTCTTTATCTAATCTTTTAGCTCTAAACGAGTCTACATGTGGAGGAAGTTTCCTAAACACAAGACTTATTTATTCCAGATGACAACACTGCTTTTATTTTTTTAAAAGCACACTTTTATCAAAATGTTTTTTCCTCATCTGGAATAAAGCTCCACACTTTGAGATACTTTCTGTGGAATTGTTGTATTTTTCCCTTTGTTGTCCTATTTGATTGCATTTTGTCTTCACTGATAAAACCTTTTGCAAACATTTAGAAAAGTGCTATAAAATCTTTAATTATTATCGTAAAAATTATGTTTCAGACAAGATTTAAAAGCTGTCCTTTATCTCTTGTAACCTTCTTCTACTATATAAATAAACTGAACACATATTTAGTTTCACAGTTGGTTGGATGAGACTTTTCAGAGACTTCTCTATATGTCCACAACACAGGAAGGAAAGTGTCTCATTTTTTAATGCCACACCCTGTTGTGGAGGATGGAAAGTTATTTTCCTTCATTCCAACAAAACAAAAAGACGTAGGGATACAAAAAGCACATTATATTCTCTATCGTTTCTTAAGCAAAAGTAGTTGTACTAACGAACTGTTCACAGTAATAATAAAAATGTGGATTAGTGGGTCTCACTGTGAGCAACAGATGGTTTTTATATCGTCTTGTTTATAGTTTAGGTTCATGTTAGGTTACTTTAATTAACACAGCTATCACATTTAACATTGTCTAACCTTCCATGCCATGGAAACTGTTCTGTGTTTTGGTAAACGAGCTGCCATGAGGAACAGACCATGTTAGATAACTGGAAGCCTCGCTGACTATAAAACCAGTTTCATAACCAGTAAAACAGCAGCGGGATTAAAACAAAACAAACATGTAGTCTAACCTCTCTACTGTGAAACAACAACGTCAAAAGGCAGACACAAAGGTTATACGCAAAAACTTGTATGTTAATGTAAAAATGTTTTTAAAAGAAATGGGGTAGAGACCCACCCGACCAAATAAAAGGCTGTAAACTTACTTCTGCCCGCTCCGGCCAACGCGTTGACGACCAAAACAGCTACAAAAACCACAGTGCAGAAAATAATGAAGAAAATTCGGCTCCAGATGTTGTCCTTCATTTTAGCTGCTTGTTTTCTGTGTCAAAAAAGTCTTTTATTAGCTGTTTTGAAGCTGCAGCTGGGCGGACGGACCACAAAGCTGGACAAACACGAGTGAAGTTTGTGCAGTGATGCGTTCAAGTACACCACGTAAACGCCTCTACTGCTAGAACGCACGGTCGTAGGCGTTTGGTCTGCCAATATCTGCGATCATTAGGAATTATAAAACAAACTCTGAGAAAAGAATAAATGCAGATATCATATTGTTACACTGAAAATTGGTTGTTTTCCCACAGTATTGTTTGACCAAATTAAATCTGACACTGTTATGAAAAGTTAAAAATATATATACAGTAGGCCTAGGTCTTATCCTAACGCAGAGCAATTTTTGTTACAAAATTTTGCAAATTCTGTCAATTTTTACTAAAATACAGTTTTATTATATGAGTTGTAAAATTTCTAGTTTTATAAGCCATTACATTCAAAAGAAATCTGAACCACAGCTATAGGATTTCAGCAGCTGCTACTTTTGGTATTTTTTTGTTTGTTTGTTTCAAAACAGATTTTCAGCTCTGTCATCAATATTCTCAAGTACTTCAAACCTGTAAAACAAACTTGACATTTAGACTGGCTTCTATGTTTGTAAACATTTTGTTTTTATTTTCCTTTACAGAAAGAGTAGCGTCATTTACTGTGTACATTGAATGCAACATGTGATATTTCTTTTTATAGATAAAGTTGTTCACACGTGACTATTAATGTAAAATCAAGTTATATTTGAGGCTTTAATTTGCGTTTAGCATATTCTCTGAGTCTGTGATACAAAAAATTCTAGTTGAGTCTTTAAAGGACATATTAGATTAACAACTTTGTGCAGGTTCTCTGAAACTTAGTCCTTTTTTCTTTTTTTTTGCAGGTTTTGCTTTGATAAAGCTTTCAAGAGTTCGAATTATTTAAACCAATATAACAAATCACATAACCTAATGCATAAACGTTTAGGAGGTAGCAAAAGAAATTATGCGGCACTACATAACATAGCCAACAATCTTGTGAATCCTTTATAAATGTAGGTAAAATGCAGTCTCGCCACATCAGGAAGAATCGAGGAAGTGGCTGATATTAACAACTCCTACCAGTGGCTAGAGAGGGCTGGACTGAAGGACAGCACAGAGGCGCTGATTATGGCAGCACGATGGAGACTGATGTCTAACTTACCAGGCAGGGCCCAAGTTTCAGGCTGAGTAAAGAATCCCCTGAGCCAGTTCAGCATAAAAGCAGGGTGTAAGATGCAAGCAGGTAAAGCATACATGGATTGCCAAAACTAAGTGGTTGTATACATCTAGAACATCTGTCATTTGTGCTGAGTATGGACTAGAGGTCCCACAGTCAAAGTGCGAGATTTTACCAAGAGTGGTACACAATGGCAGGGCTAAGAAGCTTTGGGACTTCCAGATCTAGACTGACAAACAAGAGATAGTTAACCAACTGGACGGTGTTGTGGCATCAGAAAGAATGGGCACATAAAGCTAGAAAAATACCATGGGCTGAAAGAAAGAGTTGAAAAGCCATTGACTTGGTGCTGTGACACCCCCCCCCCCCCATACTGGAACAGTGGCTCCAATGGTGGTTCTCAGGAACAATCTTAGAGATCTCTGTCCACACAAGCTCAGTTATGATTTGGCACACAACAGTCAAGCTCCCAGGTCTTTGGTGGAGGACCTGAGGTCAAAGTGAACTGGAACTTTTTTGGATTTGTTTTAAAAGACACTAAAAACCACTAAAATCCCAATTGTTATTCCGTTTCCCTTGAACCTTTGAACCTAAATGTAACTTCTTATAAAACAAGGGAAGTATTTCATAAGCACCAATTCGTATGATAAGACTGCACTTACTAGCATTGAAGAATGATTTACAAGATTGTGGACTGTGTTATGTGGTGCTTCCTATTTTGTTACATCATTAATTTCTCTGCATTAAGTAATCCGATTTGTTTTATCTGTTGAATCAACTGAACTCTCCAAAACGTTATAGAAGCAGCAACACGGAATGGCATTACACTTTCCTCCTTTACTGTGTTGTGGCATAGAAAAGTATCGGAAAATTCGTTTGGAGGTACTTTTTCCTGACAAAACCGGAGCAGGTCAAAGTGATTTCAGTCTCAGAAATACTATACTATTATACTATAAATGGATTTTGTTTTTCTCTGTGCTGAAGCTAAACCCACACTAAAACCAAATATTTATATTATGGTTTGTTTCTTTTTTCCACTAAAATCCTAATTGTTATATGAACTTTTGTACCTATATATAACTTCTTATAAAACATGGGAAGCATTTCATAACTCACGTGCTAAGACTGCATTTTATCAGCATTTGCGAATGATTTACAAGATTGTGGGCTGTGTTATGTAGTACCACAAAATGTGTTATATCACAAAGTTCTTTGCATTAAGTAATGTGATTTGTTATATCTGTTGAATTTATTTGGAATGCTCCAAATCTTTATAGAAGCACAAACAGATAAAAAAGAGGACATAGTTTTACAGAAAATCTGCATTTAATATATTGTTTAAATACGGAACCAGTATTTTTTTCTTATCACAGACTTAGTATGAGGACATATCCCAATAAAAGCTTCACATATAATAGAATATAAGTTAATAATCACATATAAACATCTGCACCTTTACAAAATTCCAATGTATTCAATTTTCACTGAAAATAAAGTTGAAACATACACAGTGTGCACAGTGAGGTGTTTATTTTACAATACTAACAACGTACACATGTGCAAGCACATGCAATATTGCCACACAAAAGTACAGAGTAACCACATAAAACTCCATAAAGTGCACTTGTGAAAACATGTGCAACACCAAACGGGTGCAGTACAGTAACAATAGTTGTGTTGTGGAGAGGCGATCAGTTCTCTGTTTAACTGTAAGAATAACGTTTGCATGTTATTGTTAAATAATCCATGTAAACATACTGTTTCATCAGCAAATTAATGCTATATGATTGTCCTACGAGAAAATGTATGTAAATAAATACAGGATAAGGAAAAAAGAAAAGTGCAGTGTTCCAGAGTGTGTGTGATTTTGTGAGTGTGTGTGTGTGTGTGTGTGTGTGTGTGTGTGTGTGTGTGTGTGTGTGTGTGTGTGTGTGTGTGTGTGTGTGCGTGCAGTTCTTACTCAGACCGTCTGTAAGAGTCTGACAGCTAAAATACACTAATCCTGGTGTAAACAATAAATATTTTCAAACGTGGGAACCAATAAACAACTCAAGTTCCACAAGCCTGAAATACTTGAGATCATTTATGCCTGAGCTGAACATATGGTTTATAAAAATAAAGCATACTTTTTCTTTCTGCTAAAATTCCAACATTGGCTTCTTTTCCCTTTGAACACACATGTAAAAAAACACAAGAAAAGTTTTTCGTAACTACTGACTAATGAAACTAAAGAATGCCCATGATCATGGACCACAGTTTTTGCAGCCTCATAACTTTTTGTCTGCAAATATAATGTAGTTTATAATTGTTTGTTATTGTGAACTCCTTAAAACAGTTCTCTGAGCTTTGGTCATACAGCACTGCAAAAAAAACCACATTAACTTTAAAAGCAATATTTTTGCTTTTATTTTGTAATTATATTTTGTTTCATAATCCTGATTTACTGCAGAGGTTAAAGGTTTTACAACCGTTCAATCCAGTAGAAAGGGGCGTTTACGTGATTCACGTGAAGGCACCACCTTATAAACGGCGCTCGCGCGGGTACCTGTGCATCAACAGAGAAGCGGCAAAGATGAAGGACAAAAGCTTGAGCCGAATTTTGGTCATTATCTTCAGCGTTGTGGTTTTTTTAGTCGTCGTGGTCCTCAATGCGTTGGCAGGTTCGGCAATAAGTAAGTTTTACAGTCTTTCTTCGAGATTTGCTTTTCTTTTTTCACGTTCAAGGTAGAGTTTGATTAATGTTCAAACAAATATTTCATGGTTATGCAACTAGTTTTTACTGAGATGCTTTCAATTATCTAACATGGTTGGTTCCTCTTGGAAGCTCAGTTCTCTCAAACTCAGAGGAATTGTTTTTGTGACAACCAGAGTTTGAGGGTATAAGAGCTGTATTATTTAAGTTGACCCAAACTTTTTGTTGCTCTCAAATAACGTAACGTCATTAAAAAATAAATAAACAATACTTCCAATAATATAATACTTCCAATGTTAAAGTTGTTTTCTTCTCATTTTTGATTTAATTCAGCCACACTCTCTGTTTTTATATTTCATTTTGTTCTTGCTGTTGTTGACCTTTTTGTGCTAGGCCTATATAAATAAAGTTTACTTACTTACTTACTTACTTACTTACACACAAACAGAAGTTCTTAAGCACAGAAAAACAATATGTTTTTACTTTTTTTCTAATGGGAAGGTTTTAGAAACACAAATGAGTTCAAGTGATGTTGGCTGTATGAGATAAATAGTTCAAATAAATAAAACAATCTGAACTTTCATCATTCATATTTCTTCTGATGTGGTCTCTGACAGCAGCTCAGTTGGTTCAGCTGAACAGAAAACATTGGAGTGCTGCTGTGTGACAACTGGAGTGAAGGAAAACAGTCTTGTGGCCCGGTCTTGATATTGACCCAAATTAGTGTCATGAATTTCAGTCTCAAATGTTGCAGAGTGTCTCTAACTCTGAATGTCTCTCATGTCCAGGTCCCTTCCTCAGCAGTGCAGCTAATGTGTCGGCCCGCTATGAGACAGACATCACTCCAGCTGGTTGGACTTTCTCCATCTGGAGTGTTATCTATATTTGGCTCAGTCTGATGATCATTTACATCACTTCATATGTTTTCAGAGGGTAAGCTAAGATTAAAACAATCTTACTCAATATTTACTGGTGCAACATGAAGAATAAAACAGACTTTGTGTCCATGTGTACAGATCCTGGGCTCAGTCTCTGCTACCCTATGGCTTCTACTTGTCCTGGCTGTGCAACATGCTGCTGAACGTAGCATGGGTCTTTCTGTGGGATAGGGAGTATGTATCCTACTTTTATTCATTGCTTCATTGATGGACAATTAAAAAACATTCAGATTATCCTGAACTGTGACTGTTGTGCTGCAATGTACACGTTTAAGCACTTTGTAATCTTATTTATTAAGTTATATTTTCAAACAAAAACTCTGGTGTTTTAGCTCACATCTATTTACCTTAATTATTTGTAATTAAGTCAAAATTTTAGATTTTAATTTTGAAAATATCATTGGCTTTTGGCTAATGACAGTAGATAGTTAGACTTAGCTAACACTGATTTTGTTTGGTTCAAGGAAGGTACATTGGTGAGCTGGGTAATAAAGGCTATCTTATGCCTGATTCATAGATAAGGTACCAGTACTAAATCACAAAATATAACAAACACGAGAAGAAAGGCAGTTCTCAAAAGCCATTGTTAGAACAAACAGTGTCAATTTTGCAGAACAACCAGTCTTTTCATGGTTTGATTTTCTTCCTGAAATTGACTAGAATGAGTTTTAGCACCTGGCTATTAGCAATAAAATATCATAAGACTTCAGATATGGTACATTTATGGTCATTTTGTCTCTTTTCTTGTTATTTTGCAGGTTGATGGTGGGAGCTCTGGTTGTGTTGATCCTGATAGCATTTTCCAACTACAGCGCTTTGTTCTTCTGCTGCTATGCCACAGATTATTATGGGCTGTGGCTGCAGACATATCATGGCAAAGACCTGGCCTGTCTCAGAATACTGGTAGGGCAGAGTGTTGACTCATAAAGATTAGCTGCGTCTCCTTTGAACGTTAACGTTTTGCCTGTCTGTATTTTCAGGTCCAGAATGGTTTAGCTGTCTACACCACATGGACTTCCATTGCCTCTCTGATCAATTTCTCTTTGGTTCTCCACCTGTGGGGTGTCGACAAGAGCACGGCAGCGACCGTTTCTTTGTCCCTTGTTTTGGCAGATGTGGTGGGATGGTAAGCCTTTACCATCGGAGGAAAGCCCTGAGGGGTCCGGACCTCCAGCATTTTGGATGAACAAAGATTGTCTTCCCCAATAAACCATTTGAGGAAACTGTAGTTTTAAGCAATAGAAAGCTAAAAAAAAATAGCATAACCATGATTAAGCAAAATGATACAAAATGGTGGCCCCCTACTTGAACCAAAATATTTATTTATTTTTTTTGTCATTGACAACATAATATGTCTATAATATTTAAAAGGAATCTTTGATTAGTAGGAAAAGGAGACTTTGTTTGATAATGTCAGTTTCAAGTTATCATCTGCTGATCATCTTGCGCCCTCCTCTGTCTGCAGGTTCATTCTGGAGAACTGGGTGCTGGACCGATGGGTGCGCAACATTTTGACCGTGTACCCGGTGGTGATCGTGGCTCTGGCTGGAAACGTGGACAGACATTTTAACCCAGCTGATCCCACTACAAACTCTCTGTTTATGGGTGAGTGAAATATTGTTTATTTTACAAAACTAAAACTGGAAAATCAAACTGTGACATTCTTGAACACACACAGAACATTCGGACATTCATTGCAGCAAAATGTAAGGACACCATCTAGCAACTATAGCAACATTTCTCTATTTCTCATTATATACTACTGTATCTAGCAACTATGATACTATATTATTCCTAAAATAACTTTAAATCAAAGTTTTCAAACCAGACTGTTTTGAAAAATAATCCTTTATTCTATATGTCCTGATGCATCTCAATAATCCAATGTTGTTAAAACATTTTCTCCAAGAGACTTCTTCAGTCTGATGAGATCCAGGTAAACTCAGCCTTATAAGCAGAACCTTTGCATACTGGATCAATAAGTTTAACGATGATAATCAAAAATACAAGCAAAAGTGGACCATCAGTTAAATGACTGATTGTTAGTGCTCTGATGGACGCATTTTGTCCTTTGAGGGCTGAGTCATACTCGCAATAACAGCATTGGAAGAGTGAGACAATTGGACACAGAGGCCTCCACCCCTGTTTAACGTAGTTTTTCTTTGCAAAAATGGCTTTCAACAGTTGGCCATCCCTGTTCTAGATAAAAAAAGTCAAGTTTTTTTAACTAAATATAATTTTTGAAGCTTCTGAGATGGAGGGTCTGAAAATGAAAATTACTCAATATTGAATACTCTGTCTCATCTTGCCTACACTAGTCATTTGTGCCTAGCAAGAAGTATACAGCATCTATAAAAAGTATATACCTATCTTGATGTTTTAACCTTTTACTGCTATTGCTATTATAAGTTATTCATTGTCAGTATAAATAGACCATGTTGACAGAAAAAAAAAGAAAAAAAAGTGTCTTTAAAGACAAAGTGAAAACAAATTTTAAGGAATGAGATCATCTGAGGTTAAGCACAGATTGAACAACTGGAAGATAAAATTAGAGAAGCCAGACTGAGATGGTTTGGACGTGTCCAGAGGAAGGACAGTGGGTGTATTGGTAGAAGGTTCAGAAGGTTCAAAGTTCAGAATTGCTATCTAAGGTAGCAGTCAAAGTCATTATCACCCGTTGCTCTGAAAGATGGGCAACCATATAATTTCTGTGTTGTCTGTTTGTCAGCAAAATAGTAATGAATGGATAAACATCTAAAGCTAATTAACTTTTGGAGTCACCCAAATTTAAGATGGTTGGCACATCTAATCAATCTTAGCAAACACCAAAAGAGCTAAAACTCACCCACTTTTGCAGAAAATGAGCTAAAATTGGTTGTGGTAGTAGCCAACATAGACTTCAAGCGCCAACAGATCGTACAACATTTGTGTTTAAAACCTTGGCATACAGATGGTAGGTGATATGAATTCCGTTAAGAATCAGACAATCCCACAGTTGAAGATGAGACATGAGTCATCTTTTTATTCCAGCTCATGGTCAACACTCCAACAGTAAAGTTGAAATCTATCCGTAATTCAGCCATAATTTTCATGGGGAAAGTTGATAGACTCAGTATTTTCTTGATAAAAAAGTGTTTTTTATAAAGAGAATCAACAAATAAGAGTTCTTTTTTTTCTTTTTCCCCTTTAAGTAAGAATTTACTGTAGTTCTTTCATTTTAGTTACCTACAGCTGTACTAAATTGTTCTTGAGGTTGTTCTTTTTTAATACTACAGTTTCAGTAAAAGCCTGAAAACATGGTGTTGTATAACTTCAGATCAGAAATGAAGGCTTCATATCTTGAACGCTGCTACATATCATTTTGTCTCGTAGTGTTGCTTAGAATCAATCATCCACCAATTATATAGCAGAAGTAGAGACAAGCTATTGTCCATATTTTAAAAATGTCTTCTGTATTTTTAAATTGTGTTTCATATGACTTTGGATATTTTTTGTTTTATTTTATGTAATTATTTGTAGATAATATAATGAAAGTGATTTAACCATTGGTTTTATGTCTGTCTTGTCAGTGGTACTACTGGTGCTGGCATCCATCCTGTTTGTTTCACGAATCTGCACAGTCATCTGGAAGAACAAGCGGCAACCCCTCCACTCACCAGATTTAGCCAAAGAGATGGTGTCACCTCTTGACGGCAGCAAATTCAAGATTTTTCGCTGAGAGGAACTTATAGCCTTAGACCTGTTTGAGGATTTAAACTCTCAGATCTCACAAAGTCTTGTTTTTTATTTACTCATGACTTTCTGTACAGAAATATTTTCTATAACATACATATCAAGTATTTGCCTACTATAAAAACCTGTATATTACTTTTGAAATTTCATAATGAATAATGTAGTAGGACATTTTTTTATTTTATTGCAGTTTTAATATCTGTTTTGTTTTACTATGAAAAGATGCTATGATATATTGAAGTATTTGTCCTAATTCACCGGCGTGTTACGAAGAACTCTGTTTAGCTGAATTTGTGTGATTTGCTTAATAAAACATTTTGTTATCAGTTGTTATGTAGTCTGCTTGTTTAGCTTTTATCTCAACTCTTAACAAAAATGATTGAGAGCGAAGAAATTAAAATTAATTTTCCCATCAGTGCAGTTCACCAACCTCGGCTGTCACCACTTGTCTCATCATTTCTGATCATAAGGCCTGTAGAACATCCAGGAGAATTACATAAAAATAACACAACAAACATTTATTACAGAAAAGATACATGATAGAAAAATAAAAAAGTAATAACAAATTTTCCCCCAAAAAATACATGGATAAAAATATGACTCACAATTGGACTAAAAACAACATAAATCTATAAGTCAGGTTTTGACTGAAAAAAGCCTGTTTTTTACTTGGCATAGGATAAATAATGTGCTGGGGTGGAAATCCAGATGCTGGCAAAAACACAAGTAACTTAAAATAAAATATTCATTAGGGATAAAATAAACAAAAATCCAACGTGGTGGCAACTTAAAAAAAACACCTACAACCATCAAACAGATGAAAAGATACAAAGGAGGGAAACCATACAATGACCGGACAGAGCAGAAGTGACAAGAGATCTGTTATACAGAGGGAGAGAAGTAAATGGATAACACCTGAGGAGAGGACTGATTACTGAGAGCTGACAGCTGAGGGTGATAAGCAAGGAGGAGGCCGACTGAAGGAAAATCTCTAATTACAAATCTGTTTTAGATGCAGTTTTTGTTTATAAAATCAGAGTTTTGTTTAGTCTGTATTGTGTTTGAACCATTGTAGTAACTGTAGTAAAAGTATATAAAATGGTAAAAATCCTTGTGTTTTGTACACACGAGGTTGTACAACTGAGTTCAACCCGTGGAATGGAACAACAGATCACCATCAAAAGTGCCCCATTTAAACTGGTCCAGTAGGTGGTGCTATAGTATCTGTGAGCTCGTGCACAACACCAAACAGGAAACTGTCCACATCTCAAAACATCTGACATTTCTTTCGTCTGTGAACACTGGGTGAAAACTTTATATTACCTTGTTTTGGATGGTCTTAAAATGAAGATTCTGCAGAAGTCATTTTATTATCAGTGTTAGTGAAAGTCTTCACTCGTTGAGGGCTGACAGGACTGTCCTCCATGTTCTAATAAGCACTGACACGACCATACAGAGTATTTAGACATGCAGCCACAGAGCTAAGTGAAGATATATGTGAATGTTCATGAAGGACTTGTTTTCTGTAACTGTAGTATTTTCACCTTGAGGTGCATGCAGTAAAATGTACAAATTTGAACTGACAACAAGCTGTTTCTCCTAAAACCAAAAGGTTTTCCTGTTAGCTGTTCACAGTGTTGGTGGAGATCATCAGTCATCCAGGCCAAGAGCAATTCTAAGAGTTAAACAGAGAACTGGACTTCATTTTGTTATTTAAAAAAAAAAGATGTTTCATCTCTTGCATTCAAACCTCGCAGGGTTTTGTGTCAGGTTTCAGAAACACATTTTAATGACAGCTTAATAAACAGGAGTCACTAATTTCAGTTATATTGAGAGTATTTGTTGAAATTTTAAATATTGTACATTTATAAGACTAAGTAGAATCACCTGAACACCAAAGTATTTTAAAATACTCCATAAAAACTTGGACAACGAAATCTAAATCTATCTGTCATTTTAATAAAAGGGCTTCATGTAGGCTATCACTGCTCGGAAACAAGTTTTATATGTTTCCCACGAACTCTTTAATCATGCACAATGTTTAATTATGCACAATTTTAAACGATACTAATACAAAATCCTCTTACAAGTGCTGTTTTTCTCCTAAATATTTCTTTAGTTTTTCTTTCAGATTATTTACAGCTCAGTGAAATATAAAAATACCTCGTTTCAGATGTTCTTGTGAATTTGTGCTTCATGCTGGAAGGATTCATCTGAAACTGAAGACCATTGTTTCTGAATGTGAACCATGTAAACATGCAGTGACGCCAGTTCAAAGGTCACACTGAAGTGAACCACATGACTGTTACTTAGTATTTTTACTGCTGGTATACGTACATTTTGCTTAGTGTCTCTGTTGTGAGACAACTTGAGTTCTTGTGATGGTTAGTTTATGGAGAACAGTTGTGAGATCAGTTTCTGCTCTGCTCTATTCTGCTCATAACGGCTCATCATTGCTCACAGTTGCAGCAAAAGTCGGATTTATTACACATTTATGAAATTGTCTTTTTTTTCTCAGCTGATGTGAATAGGCAGAGGTTGATTTACCAGATCAGGGTTTTAGGTTTTCTTGTGGTTCAGTCTGCTTGTACTGAAGAAAAGAGAAGCAGCCAGGAAACACTCTAAGCCAATCAGCAGCTGCGTAACATGTGGCCTGCGCGTGTGGCCAGTCTGAGCGTGGCTTTTATCAGAAGAGTGGAGTCAGACAGCCGTGCTCAGAGGAGGGTGAGGGCTGACAGGACTGTCCTCCATGTTTTAATAAGCACTGACACAATCACACAGAGTATTTAGTCATGCAGCCACAGAGGTAAGCCTGTTTTTTTTTTTTGTAGTACTTTGCTGACAAGGCACCAGTGACTGTGTGTGATATGTGCCTGTCTTATAGTACAGGCTTGTGAGACAGACAGAGGGAGAGGGGAGGATATTTGTCACCCCACTGTGCAGGAGGAGGGCTTGGAGTGTTTAGATGTGCTACAGTTTATTGTAAGGTCCTGAATGGGTGGCTTTATGGAAATCTTCAGCAGATAGGAAAGTGTAAAGTTTAGTGTGTGCTGAGTTGGAAAAACTGTACAGTACTATTATTAAAATTCAAAACAGAACTGGCTGGGCCTGGCCTGTGAGGGACCAAGGCCGGATGGAGGAGACAGAGAGAGAGAGTTCCCAGAGGAAGGAACAGATGATAATCCGACAACACAGCAAGTTTAATGTAGGCCTCGGACTGGAATGAGAGCATGACAGAAGGACGCTGCTGTTTGCTGTTTGTTAGAATAACAAAGTGATTTTTAAAATTCTTTATCCGAATATTAAGAAGCATCCGCCTTAGCAGAACCTACTCCTGCAAGCATTTCTAAAATAGCAAACAGACTAAATGTTCCAACAGCTTATTAATAACAGGACTGGAGGGACTGCCACAAACTGATGATTAACAAAGCCTCACAGAGTTGTTCTGAGCTGCTGGGTGTCAGCCATTTTGGAAAGCTTCCACTTTCTGTCCCTCTCTTCCAAACAGAATTAGCTATTTGTATGGAAGAAGGAAGGAAGGATGAAGGGAAAGACTTCCTCTGGACAGTCCTTTACAGAAACTCTCATCTCAATCAGCTTTGACTACTAGGCTATATACTGATACATAATCATTTCTGACAGTAGTTAAATATTACAACTACACAGCACAGTTTTAATATTGCAAAATAAACTTTTAGGTTTGGTTAACAAAAATTACAGTCTTCTTGTCTTCAATGCAATGCGTGCCACTGTGCTGAAGATTTAGAAACCAAGAGGTGAACCTTTAAGAATCACTGGATCACCTTTGGTTTCAGTAGATGAGGCATGCATTAGTTTCAACAATTAGTTTATATTTCAATTATAAAATGTCTTTACATTTTCTTTGAAATCATAGTCATTGCTTTTATACATCCCCTTGATGCACTAAAACATGAGCTCAAAATGCCTTTTGGTCATGATAAGATGAAGCTTTGTTCTCAGAGTTATCTGACGTCATGCTCTTTGTGCTCAGTTTTCCAGCCAGCTATTAATATGTCAGTACAATATACTGCAGAAGCATTGATCAGGGTTTGTCTGCATTTTAGCTGTTTGGGAGGCCTGTGACATCCTCAGGCTTTTGCCTTTTTTGTTCCCTGTTTTAGCTAGTGCTACATGTCCACATGCTGAGGCTCATAATGAGCTGCATGTGGTCCTTCACAGCCGATTAGCATGGTGCTGCGTGTGCAGCAGCGAGAGAGAGAGAGAGAGGCTGAGGGAGTGAGAGAGGGAGAGAGAGCGCAAGAGAGAGAAAGAGACACTGTGTGTCTTCAAAATGGATGCTATACACATACAGTGAAGCAAGAGGGGGAGTCTGATCTTCTTTCTGTCAAGCCTGTAGGGTTAAAACCAATATATTTTGATAAATTCACAAATTCACAAATTTATTTGTGTCTGGGATGGTTTTTAAGGAGGCAAAAAGCTTGATTTTCACAAATTCTATGGCCACAGCACGGATCAGTCCTCTCTGCATTGCAGCACTGTGGTTGAGGGAAGCGGGGAGATGAGAGCCTGTGCTGCACACCGAGCTGAGCACCCAATCGTGTACCTCCATGTGGTACCCGAGCCAATCAGCAGCTTGCAGCCGAGGTTAAAGATTGACAATTGCAGGGGAGAACAACAGGGAGAGAAGGCCTTCTGGGAAACCTGGACCCATCTTTTTCCTCATCCCTCAACGTCCTCAAAAATGGATAGAGATGAAAGAATAGGTTGAGGACTCTGTATGTCAGGCAAGAAAAAGGTATGGTGTCATTTTCCTTCTGTGAAGCGTGATTGTTGTGGAAAAGGTGGGTGTGGACAGGGATGGAGCAGTAAGTTTCAGTGGGCTGCTTCAGATGTTCTGTCATATGTGACTGAGAGGATGGATTTTTGTAAAGATGGGACATATGAATTGTTTTCATCTCTGTCCTATTTTGTATTTGTGTGTTTTCCGTTTTTTGCTCTGATGAAAACAAGATGCTGGTGGAAGAAAATTTTCACTTGAGGAGGTGCACAGATCTTTTTTTTTTCATGCTGATTTGTGTGTTTGCAGATGTGCTCTTTCTGACTGTCAACCACGGGAAAGTATTTTTCTTTCTGCAAAGGTGGAACAATGAAAAATAAATATGATGTCAGTTTTTTGCAGGGACAATTTTGTGAAGGTAATTATTGGAGATTTCGTAATAATTATTCCAACAGGCACTTGAATGCATAAAAACAAACCCAGGAATGACCTCATTAGCTTCACCAAGTCTTTAGAAATTTGCCATGATCCTTTTTGACAGAAAATAATAATAAAATAATAATAATTTTTATCACACAAAACACCTTACAATGTAATGTTGCATCTATCTCATTATAACCAAGCCATTGGAACGCTCTTATCGGTAAAATGATTTATTAAGAAATAACATATAATTTTAGAAAGCACAGCAGTATGGTATATTTTACTATGTAATAAAAACAAAGAAAGAAAAAAATCACAAAATGATGTGCTTTCAGTCAATCTACAGGTTACTGTTTGTTTCAGTCCAACATCACTCAGCCCGGTTTGCAGACAATCCTGCTGTTATTGAGCCCATTTTGTCCTAGCCAAGAAAAAAAATGAAGTGGCTGTTTAGATGGATTTATTTCAGGTCATTTTCAATTATTTACACCAGAAAAAAAAAGGTTTTCTTTTGTTTGATTTTTATTTGACTCAAAACCAAAAATACTAGATTGTCATGTCATACAGGGAGGGTTTTGAAATCAGGATGAGTTCAAAACCAAAATTTGTCTTTATTCAAAAACAAAACAAACCAAAATGCTGATGGTAGCATTAAAAAAACCAGACAACTCAGTACTTATGTGACCATAAAAGTAAGTAAGTAAGTAAGTAAA
>JAVKLF010000110.1:17688669-17699354 GCA_034783495.1 Millerichthys robustus | reverse complement strand
TCTGTGGAGTGCAATCTGCGAAACCCAGACTGAAAAATGTCCATAAAATCATTTTCCTCTAAAAATGAGTTCAATTGAAACAAAACGGATCCTACAGAGCTACAGGTGAATGGGGGATTGACTGCAGCTGAGATCAATGAGGGAAAAAAAGGAACAGGTGAAGTGGGCGTGGCAAACTGAAAACATTCAGAGGAAGCTGACAATGAGTGGGAGATGGTAAGAGCACACAGAGAAGCTAAACAGGAACTCACATAGCCACACAAGAATGACATGACAACCCTAACAATAAAACACAGACGAGGATCTAAACTGAGGGGAGAACAGAACTTAAGGAAAGTAACATAACACAAGAAATAATGAGGTGAATGTGAGAATCCCAGGATACAGAAAACAAGACAAAAACCTAATAAACAAAGAACAAGACACACAGATAGGACACAAGTCTCTGCTACTACACAAACATTTATTAGTTTCATATTAGGCCCATTCAAATACCTGTTAGTAGGATTTTTGTTAAGAAACTGTGACTATTTTAATCCCAGCCTAGCTATTTCAACTCCAACCAGAACTGCATGATGTATTTAAGATTTCAGGCTACTTGTTGGGAAAAATTAACTTTAAAATATTTATAGCTTTTGATCAAGGAAGAGGTCCCAAAACCGGGGTCCACTCTTCTGCCTGTTCCAGAAGCTTTCTTCCTTTAGAACACCTGATATTACAATCAGGGCTGTTGCAGCAGAATTAAGTAGTTTTTTAAATGTAATAGGAGAGCTCTTGATAAAATAATTTTCTACAATGATTTTGTTTAGATTGTGGTTGTATTGAAATGTTAAATAAATGTGGAAATATAAGTTGATGTGAGCATGCTGCTGCAGCTCAGGGCAGACAGGACTGAAGAAGGAAAAGCAGAGGTTTGTCTCTCATTAGTTTAATCTACAAACATTAAATTTAACTAAAGTTAAAATGGAGGCAAGTTTGAGTTTCGTTGAAATAATATTTTTAAAGTGTACAGTTTACTGTCTGGTTGCACAATTTGTCTACTGCTGGTCCCGTGGTGAACTCATGACTTGTCCAGCTGAGAAGATGAACAAGAATTATGTTTACAAACTTTTAAACTACAATCATATTATAATAAAACTGGAGCACATGATTATTATTGATGTTATGTTGCAGGAGAATTCTCTAACTTGAAGGAATTCATTTTTTGTTTCTTACTGTTAAATATTCTAAATGTTTTGCAAGTTCTTTAGATTCATTCTAATTTGCTTGAACAAGTCATCCTGTATGCATTATGTGTTCTGACGTCTTATTCATTTCTTTGCTTTTCATTCTTGAAAAACAAGATAAATAATTAATAGGGTACATCTCCAGTTGCTGTAATATTTACATTTGGCTGATTTACTGTATCACTAACAGTTCTTTTTGTACATCAGTGTGCCAGAGGAGGGAAAAACAGAAAAAGAGGCTGTGACAGAAGAAATGGAGATCTCCACGAGATCTAAAGGTAAACAAACAAACAAAAAAAAACAGTGCAAACTTCCATCCATCCATTGTCTTAACCCACTTCTTCCTTACAGGGTGACAGAGGTCACTGGTGCCCATACCCAGCAGTCACAGTGCGAGGGGCGGGGGACACCCTGGACAGGTCACAAGGCCATCACAGGGACATAGAGACAAACAACCATTCACTCACACCTAGGGACAATTTAGTTACCAATTAACCTAACAGTCATGTTTTTGGACGGTGGGAGGAAACCGGAGTACCCGGGGAAACTCCACACATGCACAGAGAGAACATGCCAACTCTACCCAGAAATGTCCCCGGCCGGGATTCGATCCAGCGACCTTTCTGCTGGGAGGCAACAGTTCTACCAACTGTTCCACCGTGCCGCCCCAGAGCAAACTTAAAATTTTAAATAAATATTTAGTTCAGTGAATTTGTGTAGAAACACATTTGAATCATAGATTTTCTGTGTTTTAAACATACATTGATATGTCTTAGTATTTACCTTTAACTGGTTTGAGTTCAGCAAAACTCACCTGTGCCAATTTTCCTTCTGTTTATGCTTTTAAAAAGTCATTTGTCTCCTTTTACGGGTGCTTTTTAAAATTTCTTTTAACTTTGACGATTGTGTATTTCAGATGCTGGAACAACGGAACGGACGGCCCAAAAGCGAAAGATTTCCAGTCCATCTCAGTCATCCAATGATCAGTCCTCTGCTGAAACCTCGCCCTGCTCAGTTAAAAAGAAGAAAAAACCAGGTGCTGTTAGCAGCAGCAAAGACCAGGTACCAAGCAGCTTCCTCAAATGTTGAAATAAACTTTGGATAACTATATTTTTTCAAATATAAGAATAAATGTTTCATAATTTTCTCTTTCTTAATATAAATTAGACTGTGTTTTAATTATTTGATGGTATGATCAGACAAACCGTTATGACAACCAGTTTTAACAGAGTTTCTCCAGCCTTTACTGCCAAAACAGCTTTTCTGTGCAGAGAACAGAAGGAGAATGTGTCTTGGTGCACAAAATACTCCGATGTCAGCACTAAATTCTTGTAGAACCAGTTAGTTGTGGGGTGATTAGAGACAGGGTTCAGGTGGTTTTAGACTGGATTTTCAGTGTTAGACAAAGGATGTGGAATTTGTAGCTGCTGGGGGGGGGGACAAAGACCACAGAGAAAGGTAATAGATGTAGTGAAGGAGGATATGTAGAGAGCTGGTGTGACGGAGGACGAGGTGAGATGAAAGCAGATCACTGTGGCGACCCTTAAATGGAGCAGCTTGATGTAAAAGTAGATGTGGTGTGAGATGTCTGTGTAATGGACTTTCAGACTGCTATCCAGAGTTTTATACAGGAACCCTAATAATCTCATCTCAATGTTGTTTTCGAACAGCTGGTTGTACTAAAATGAAACATAAGAAAAAGCTCTACCATTGTTCATTACAGATGTAGTTAGGCTTCTTCTTCTTCTTTTTTGCAGAGTTTTCTGAAGTGTGGCAAATACATCTGTGTGAACTTATATTTGTTTGACTGAGTAAACTTAAAATACAAAAAGGATGATCTGCAGTGCCAACTCCATTATGTTTGGATTTTGATACCCATAATTGCAGTCAAAATATCTGGGTTTCCATGGTTGTTCTCAAGAAAATGTAATAACATATATTTTACTAAAATAATATACTTCTCAGCATCAACATATAATCATTTACTGACCCACTCACCATCTCAGGTCTTTAGTCTCGTTCACTGATAACAGCTTGACACGGTCTTTGTTTATCCAAAGCCAGCTGATTTGTGAATTTGTTTGCCTCTGAATCTGTCTTCCTGTGCTTCTAAAATAAGCTCGGAGGGATTTTTGTGTGGAGATGATTGTTTATTTTGTTGTGTTTCCACAGCTGTTTCAGCTTATATTTTTGGATACTGTGGGAGATCCTGTTTCTGGGTCAATAAGTTGAATTTGGTGACCTGAGGGTTTCTCTTGCTCTGAAAACTGGGGGCACTTTACACTCCCACCAATATTTTTGAGTTTTAGTATGACCCATCGCATCAAATTTAGGAATTAAGTAAAGTTAGAATACTAGAAATCTAAACACATTTTCAGATTCCTGTTTTTTAAGCTACATTTAGATTCTCAAGGCTGGTGTATATTTCCACAAGAGGTAAAACAGCAGATTCCAGCAATTAAGTCATTTGGGACGTTTATTTCTTCCTGAGTGTTTTTACTCGCATAAAAGTTAAAAATCCTAATCCCTCCCACAGCACTCCCAAAGTAGCACACTTTGGACATACATATGTAGATAGTTGCTTTTTTTCATTCAATGATGTATCAGACGTTTGAAGACAAGCTCATGTTGTTGGATGCTGAATTAGAGGAAACTTGTTTTTTTTGTTCATGTTAACCACTGAGATGGAAAGAAAACATGATTGTCGATGGTACGTTCCATCCTGCTAATTTAACAACCGGCTTCTGTGAGCAGATTGTTTTCAGCAAAATGACATGCAGAAGGATGCGCTGCTCGGCGTAAACAAATGCGCCCACAAAGTTCCGACCAATCACACGCTGCGAGCTGCAGTCTGTGGGACACAGTTCTGTCTGAGGGCAATGTACAAGACAGGTGTCAGTGAGAAATAACAGACGGAAGGTACGCAGTTTTCATCATGCAAGACTGTGTGCAAGATTGGAGAATGGAAGATTAAATCATAATGTCACGAGCAATGAAATATGGGTTGATTTGTCTTGACTCCTGGGAAATTGGTCTGAATTCTATTTTTAGCTCATTCTGTTGAGGATTTATTGATGTCATTTGAAAAGGGAAACTTGATTCACTCAATAAGGTATTTATTCGTCATATTTTAAAAACATCCAATTATTTCAAAATTTTAAGCATCACACTGTAGCTGCCTATATTTCACTATCTTGCGACTTAATCTTCGGTTATGGTAGGGTACATAAGTTGAGATTTTATGGAAGCATCTTTATAAAGAGCATGCACGTAAACTTGTTTAAAGACAACCCTGACATGTTCACCTGCCACCAAATATTCTGCTGATTGAAAAATTTCTAAATGTTTGTAACCAACGTTACAAAAAAAAGAGACCGGACAAAGCTGGAAACCAGTGACCGTAAAAACTGAGAAATAACTTCCTCATCGCAGGTGAGAGGAATAAAAATCAAAGATGAGAAGAAAACAAAATGAAAACAAACAAACCAGGGAACAGCACGTAGCATAAAAAGAGATGATTATTAACTGATACTCGACATGATATGTTCACAAAACTAAACCCCCAGAGCAGAACACACCAACACGATCATCCTTTTGTTGCTCACTTTCCAGTTTAAACAATCAAGTTGCTTTTAGATTTTTAACATCCTAAACATCAGCACATTTGTTCAGCTTTTGTAAGAAGATGAACAAATCTGAGAAGTGTTTGCTTTTAGCTCATCAGAAAACCTGGGTTGACCTTTTAAATTCAGAACAAGCATCACAGGACCACTGAAATAAAAATAAAAACAACACTTGATATGTTGAATTTGCTTACTTGTAGATTCATATAAACTCATATTTGACCATAAACTAACAGAAGAGATTATGATTCCACAACTTTGAATAATTACGCTTCTGCAGACATACAAAGTTTAAAGAAAAGGAGGGAAAAGACAAATTTACACAAATGATTTCCGTAAAAAGAGAAAACGTTTGAATTTATTTCACATTGAAGTGATATTGTGTTGTTTTGTGAAATGATTTGAATGTCTCAGCTGGTAATTTCCAATGCAGGATACTTCTGATAGATTACACTGGTGCACTGTTATGGATCGCATCAAAATAATAAAATAATAATGCTTCACTGAGCATGCAACCTGTTGTTCCACATCCTGCACTCTGTCTGTGCAGCACATAAAACAACAGTCAGGTCCTAAACTGTCACACATTTTTTATTTGTGCTCTTTACAAAATGCTGATTTATAATAAACTGACATCTGTAATAATAGAGCAACCATGGAAGTTTTATTTTACTCTTTTGGAGCTCAACATCCAGGGATGTTGTATGTATTTGTTGTTCAGACTCAAAAGCACAATGCATGACAGCATGTTTTTTGAGTTTTATATGCTGTGTTTTTGTGAAAATAAAACTCTGCATTTAATTAACATTTTGTAATTTAAGATGTTTCTTTCCTGATTTTAACAAGTGAAAAACTTGAGATAATGTTATAACACGTTATTGTGAATTTTATTTCTAATGTGTGTGTTGACTGTGTGCCAAATCAGTGATTTATTGCACTGTAGGTAAATGTGTGTACAATACTCTTTAATTGTTTTTACTGGATGTTGTTAACAATTGTTTCAGTAAACATTCAAATTAGAGTTTGCCTAATTACAATACAATATTAGTTGGAATTGCAGATCTCAAACTTCTCAGGCACCCCTCCAGGTTTTTAAAAGTGAAAGATTCGTCATACCATAATATTTTCTTTGTGGACTGCTGGTGTGAAGATAAACAACCTAGTCACAGAAAGCAATGACTGATTGACACAATGATCTATATTATGGTCTGTATAACACTGGCTGCCCTCTGACATGCCTGCCTGTTAATTGGCAGATGTCACTTATTTAAAAAGAGACAAGCGTTGAAAGAATCAAAGGTCTTCTCATTTGACCGATCATTGATTCTATACTTTCAATTCTGTTTTTCAGCTGTTTTAGCATTAACTTTCTCAATACTTTACCTGAGTTCTGAGTTGAAAATAAATTCTAAAAGAATTACTATTTTCCAATTCTTTGTTGACAAAATAATGTAAAGTAGAAAATGAACTAAAATCCGAGAGCTGATGCTTTGAGCTCACAGCAGTCTGTATTTTCTGTTGCAGATTTACATCACTTTTTCTCAACACTGTGCATGTCTGTTTTTTTTATTTTTGTTTGTCACCCTGATTTTGATCTTCCCAAAACTTTTTCTTTCTTTTGCCTGTATTCCAGTCTGAGCTAAGACACGGTCCCTTTTACTATGTGAAGCAGCCGGCACTCACCACAGACCCTGTTGATGTTGTACCGCAGGACGGCAGGAATGACTTTTACTGCTGGCTGTGCCACCGCGAGGGCCAGGTGCTCTGCTGTGAGCTCTGCCCCAGGGTGTACCACGCTAAGTGTCTCAAACTACCAGCCGAGCCCGAGGGCGACTGGTTCTGTCCAGAATGTGAGGTACTAACCCCGAAATGTGAAAAGTTTCTCAGCACTAAAAAAAAAAAAAGGTCTAAAACTATACTGTTAGATTAATTGTGAGTATGGGCGTTAACGACAAAAACACTTTGTATGTTATATACTTTTATTTGATGTAAACAAAGTGTTGATTTCCTCTTTGTCTTTCAGAAGATAACAGTTGCTGAGTGTATTGAGACTCAGAGCAAGGCCATGATGATGCTAACAATAGAGCAGCTCTCTTACCTCCTAAAGTTTGCCCTTCAAAAGATGAAACAGCCAGGTGTAAGTATTGTGTAAAAGCTTGTTTGTCTCAGATAAAAGTTGCTGCTGAAGCAGGCATGGTTTTTCAAAGTTGTTTCTTTTTGTTTTCGTTTTTATTTAACACTTGCACAAATGCTTTAATATAAACCAATTTTGAAATCTCTTCTGCATCTAAAACACCTTATATTTCCTTCGTTTGTGTCAAATCTGCACCTTAAAGTTCACCTCTCAGTCCAGCGTCACGTATTATTGATTTGCATGCAAAGATGACTAACAGTCACATCTAAATGTATTGTAACGGGCCTGTCATGGATGGAAACCAGTAAACTTGCTAGCTGGCGGTGAGCATACAGCTGCCCCTCTCACTCTCTTTCAGGATCATCCGCGCTTGTCATCTCGCTCCCCCCATGCAGCTTCCTCGCAGAGAAAGACTTTTAATTGGGTAATCAATTACATCACTAACAAGACCCCGTCATGATTTCTTCCTTCACTGATTTTTTCCTTTTTCTTCTTTTATCTGAAGCTGCACCTAAAGATTTGTATTAGTCTGGGGGGAGGGGGAGCATGTTAGCATGCAGCTGAGGGAAGCTCTGTGAGTTGTGAGCTCAGCTTGAGGTTTGTTTACCTTCTTTTCGTTTTGTCCCGTTGACTCAACTCAATAGACCGAACCCTTCCAGAAACCCGTGTCTCTTGAACAGCATCCTGACTATGCAGAGTATATTTTCCATCCTATGGATCTTTGCACACTTGAGAAGGTAAACTCGAGGCTGTCACGCATTCATTTGAGACAAAATTTATCAATCTTAACCACTTGAATGACCTTTGCGTATTTTTTCTCTCCCACTGCAGAATATCAAAAAGAAGATGTATGGCTGCACAGAGGCTTTTTTGGCCGACACTAAATGGATTTTACACAACTGTATTATATACAATGGAGGTATGCCGCATCTTGTGTTGAAGATATTAACATCTAATGCTAAATTTAAAAAGTAAAAAAGTTGTAAGACTGATATTAAGCCACAATGTGATTAACATTCTGACAGCATTGCTCATTAAAATAAGTCTTAGGTTAAATAGCATCAATGTGAAAAGAAATGATTAGCAGTGTTGCTCTTGAACATTAATAATTTTAGCTAATGATATAATAAGCTTTAAATTTAGAGGCTTTAAAAAAAAAAAATTAATTGTTAGTTAGAAATCTGTTTTATTTATTTCAGCCAATCACAAACTCACAGCTACAGCTAAAGTGATAATTAAGATCTGTGAACACGAGGTAAGCAAGTAGTTTTTGTCTTCTTTTTATGTTTTATTCTGATTTATTCTTGACTTGACAATTGAAACTTATTGGACCTTTTCGCTCTTTTGCAGATGAATGAAATTGAGGTTTGTCCTGAATGTTATCTGTCTGCGTGCCAAAAGAGAGATAACTGGTTCTGTGAGCCTTGTGTAAGCTAGCTGAGTAACACAAAGTTTCATGACACTATTATTATACACGATTATTTATTCATTTCTAAATCAAATCACCAGAATAAAACTTGTATGTCTGCAGAGTAACCCACACCCTCTTGTGTGGGCCAAATTAAAAGGATTTCCTTTCTGGCCTGCTAAAGCTCTGCGGGACAAGGATGGACAAGTGGACGCTCGCTTCTTTGGTCAGCATGACAGGTATCAGCTATATTTGTGTCATGTACTTGCACTTCAAGGACCTTGTGTTCTTCCCCTGTGGAAGCTAGATCTGTATCAAAAGTAGAGAGCGAGTGGAAGAGAGCCCGGAGTGGTGGACGGATGATTTATGATCAAAGGATAGCTACAAAAGTAAAAAGGAAGGTTTACAGGTTGTTAGTGAGATCTGGTTTGGAGGCAGTGGCGCAAACAAAAAGATTGGAGATAATGAACTGGAGGTGGCAGAAGCATGATAATGAGATTTTCATTGGGAGAGACCAAATGGACATGATTAGATGTGAAAATATCAGACCAAAGGATGTGACAGAAGAGGATGCGGGGTTAGATGCAGGCAGATGAGTTGCTGAGGCGACCCCTTGAAGGAGCAACAAAAAAAATAAGAAGATCTACACACAAAGATGTGTTTTAGACTTTTGACATGTTGTTTACCTTTCAGGGCATGGGTTCCTTTGAACAACTGCTACCTCATGTCCAAAGAGATTGCCTTCTCCGTAAAGAAGACAAAAAGCATCTTCAACAGTGCCATGCAAGAAATGGAGGTATATGTGGAGAACATGAGAAAGAAGTTTGGAGTGTTTAATTATGCTCCCTTCAGGACACCCTACACTCCTGACAACAACTTCCAGCTGCTTCTGGACACCTCCAACCCCACTTCCACTGCCATTAAACCTGAAAAACAGGAGAAGATCAAATTAACATTTGATATGACCGCATCTCCCAAAATCCCTCTGACCAGGACCATGTTGTCTGGCTCAGGGGTAAGAGGGGGCACATCAGGACGGCGGCTCCCACATAGTGATGTACCTCACTCCCCCATGAGCACCAACTCATCTGTTCATACAGGATCTGATGGGGAACAGGAAACAGCAGATAAGTCCCAGTCAAAAACTGCAAACAGTCAGTACAGCACAGGAGAAGAGTCCACGGACTGCACAGGTACTTGAACAGAAGAGTTTATTGTGTCCTTTACACCTCAAGGAGCACCTTGAAGTATAAATAAATAACTAGGGCAGTGCTCCTAAACGTTGGACTAATGCTTTCAAATTGTTCAATAGAAACACCAAAAGTATGTATGAAAAAGGTTTATTTGGAGACTTGGTGTGAAACATGGAATCAAATTAGAAGAAATGGTTCTGAGTTTGAAATGCTAGCATTGTGACAAACTTAATCCTAAATACTCCTGTAGCATTCATGAGCATTCAATCCACATTTTATTTATTTTTTTATAATTGATTAATAGTTATTTATAAGGTAATGTATGTTTAATATGCCTTCAAATTAGTTGAAATTTCAGAAAAATACACTGCATTGAGAAAAATCTTGAATGTGCCTACTTTAGGTTTACTTACAATTATAGCATGTTATAATTCCTTTTCAAAGCAAATATTTCCACTTGCTCATTCTTACATGTTTCCTTCAGGCAATTCTATGGACATCCCCAAATCTTTCCAGTCCCAATCTCCTGGCATCCCTAAGCAGGAGAAGACACCACAGACAGGAAGTATTCTAAACCTCAATCTGGGTAAATTACTTTAGACTTTCTTAAAGTAAACTGTATAACGAAAATAGAAGTTGGTGTATATTCTTTATAAGTTAATACAGATTGATAGAAAAATCTGAAATACAAACTTTCTCTCTGGCTTCCTGTAAACTTTGTTACTTGAATCGTTTTAGATCGAAGTAAAGCTGAAATGGACCTGAAGGAGCTGAGTGAAACAGTACAGCAGAAAAAAGGAGCCACACCCAACCTCACCTCCCCAAAAAGGCAGATCAAAAGTCGTTTCCAGCTAAACTTAGACAAGACAATTGAGAGTTGCAAAGCACAGCTTGGTTAGTAATGATCCCATTTAAGATCATTAAATTTACTTCTGATAACTTTCGTTGTAGTGATACTTCCTGATAGACTTTTTGGGGCATGTGCTTATTTGATATCTTCTTCCATCCATCCATCCATCTTCTTCCGCTTATCCGGGGTTGGGTCGCGGGGGTAGCAGCTTCAGAAGGGAGGCCCAGACTTCCCTCTCCCCGGCCACTTCT
>JAVKLF010000110.1:17671904-17688569 GCA_034783495.1 Millerichthys robustus | reverse complement strand
CACGTCCCAAGAGCCAGCTTCTGCAACCGAGGATCGGACCGCCAGGGTCCCCTCCCTCGGCCGCCACCCATCACACAGTGCACCCGACCCCTTTGGCCCCTCTCATGGGTGGTGGGTCCATGGGAAGGGGGGCCCATGTTTCCTCTTGATATCTTCTTGATTTTGTTAATTTACTTTAACTAAAGAGCAAAATACTGGTCTTAAGTGTGATGGCTCCTTCTTATTTTATAGGTATTGATGAGATTTCTGTGGATGAGTGTAAAGGTGTGGACCACAGTGACTCTGAGGATTCTGATAAATCAGACTTCAGTGAGAGTGAGTCTGCCAGTGATGAGGAACCAAAATCCAAGGGAGGGCAAGACACTGCACCTCAGGAACCTCAGGAGCCTACCAAAACTAAAGCGAAAGACCAGCCTTCCACAAGCCAAGCAGCGGATGATAAAGCTGATTTGCTTGAAGAATCTGCTGTAGATGAATCCAGTGCAACACTCCCTGATGGTGAAGCCCAAGAGAATTCAAACATTGATTTGGAGAAGGACAACCCAGATATGACCAAAGCAGCTGTGGGATCACCTGCTGCTCGTGAAAAGTCTCAGGTGAAAGAAGAGACAAGGCAGACTGTGGCAGTTGAGGACTCTGACTCAGAAAGAGAGCTAGTTATTGATCTTGGTGAGGAACAGGGAGGGAAGGAGAGGAGGAAGAGCAGAAAAGACAGCACCATTTGTCACGACTCAGCAGCTGGGAAATCTGAAGGTAAGTGTTTACAGCGGTCCACAATAAAAAGCAGAAAAACTCCTAAAACATAAAAATGCGCTGTTCTGTTTTTTCCTTTGAAGGTAAAGCTCCATCAGTTCTCCCAAGCAGCACAGCCACTTCCACACCCTCAGCTGTTTCCACGCAGCCTCTCATGGCCATTCCTGTGACTATGGTCACCCTCACTGCTTCCTCCCCGGCGACGAGTAGCCATGTGTCCATCTCCAGCAACACCAAAACCCCATCGTCTTCCTCCACAGCCTCCACCACACCTACTTTGAAGAAGCAACGTCCTCTGCTGCCCAGAGAGTCCGTGCCAGTGGTCCAGAGAGCCGTTGTGTGGAATCCCACCACCAAGTTTGAGACCTCTTCTCAGAAGTGGCACATGCAGAAGGTGCAGCGCCAGCAGCAAACCCAACAACTTGTGGTGGCCCCCCACACACAGGAGTCATCTCCTAGGCAGGGCCAGGCTCAAGCAGCTGGAAACGGCTCCACAGCAGCGCCGTCCTCTTCATCACAGCCGTCTTCACAAAGCACACGCTACCAGACCAGACAAGCTCTTAAGGGTAATTATTACGATCTTGGTTAAATGCTTCACACACATCCAGCTGCTTGTCCATCCTAATGTCGCATGGTGTTCTTGGCTCTAGCAGTTCAACAAAAAGACACTCCTTTCAGTACGACTACAGCTGTCACCGTGGTGTCCAGCAGTCCAGGTTCTGCTGCCATGATGGCAACATCGAGTTTAGGCACAACTGCTACATCATCATCGGGGGCAACAGATCCATACATCCCCACGGCTTCAGCAGATGTGGCTGCGGACATCGCCAAGTATACAAATAAGGTTAGTATTTTTTTCCATTGACCTGTACTTTGTGATAAACGTAAAAGAAAAGACTAAACAGTGATTTCACAGCGGATCTTTTCAGCAAGTTGTTTTTTTTTTTCCTGCTATGGATGCGTTGTTTCTTTTCACACCTTCAAAACTCCAGGTTGGTTTTTTTGACAGTTTAATGTGATGGGACTTACAGTTTAGAGGAAGGAGAACCTAATTTAGTTTAGCTCAGTGTGGTTCAAACATAAAATATGCCTTTTTTAAATGACATGTTTTAAGAATAAAACTTTTTTACCTTTCAGATAGTGGATGCAATCAAAGGTACAATGACTGAAATCTACAATGACCTCTCTCAGAATACTTCAGGGAACACAATTGCTGAAGTATGTGTGTATGCTTCTCCAAAATGCCTCCAAATTTACTTCACAGGGACACTTTTCTTTTTATTTCTAACATGCATGTATGTTTTTCCTACAGATAAAAAGATTGAAAATTGAGATAGAAAAATTACAGTGGTTGCATCAGCAAGAATTGTCAGAAATGAAGCACAATCTTGGTGAGAAGATCACTAATTAATAAGAAAAGACTTGCCCCCCCCCTACAATAAAAGTTACAATTTGTTCGTGTTTGGTCTGTGCTCGTGTTGTGCTGCGTAGAGCTGACGATGGCGGAGATGAGGCAGAGTCTGGAGCAGGAGAGGGAGAGGTTGTTGACTGAAGTGAAGAAGCAGATGGAGCTGGAGAAGCAGCAGGCTGTGGATGAGACAAAGAAGAAACAGTGGTGTGCAAACTGCAGGAAAGAGGCTATCTTCTACTGCTGCTGGAACACCAGCTACTGTGACTACCCCTGTCAGCAAGCCCACTGGCCGGAGCACATGAAGTCCTGCACTCAGTCAGGTAACAGTATGTGTCAAGATCAACATCACTGAGCAAAACTGATCATATCTAAAACATTGACATTTTTACAGCTGTAATTATAGTCTATATATTTATTTTTTATTTATATATATTTTTACCTGTAGCCACAGCCCCACAGCAAGAACCTGAGACTGAGCCAACAACTGACCTCCCAAACAAAGGTCCAGGGCAGACTAGCAGTGTCCCAAATTCTCTCAGAGACACACCACTTTCTGCGTGTTCAGACAAGGATTGTGATACAGAGAAGAATGCTGACAGTGTTGCTGTAACTTTGTCGTAACCTGAATTGAAAAAGTAAATTTCCGTTTTATATATATATATAGTTACAAGTATATGTCTAAGTCGTTCTGTTCAACAACTTGTTTCAAATGAACAACTCAATTATTGTTTTATAGTTTTTTTGTCTTTACTGGCTCACATACTGCCTCCATTGGTGTGATGGTACAAGACATACAGCATCACAACAGAGGAACAGTTAAAAAAAAGATGCTATATATACCACTACAGCTGTTTAATTAAAAACCTAAGAGCATGCACTGGCGTTGTAAAACATATGCAATCATTAAACAGAAAAGGTGTAATCAATGTTACTGAACCCTCTTAAATGTAAACTAGATATTGGACTGCTGGCAGAAATGTCTGTGAATTACCATTTTTGTATTCTTCACTTCTGTTTTTCCAAATCTTGTCTGTGGTATACTTTAAAGGAAGTTATAAATGCATTTTAAAACCAGCTGTCTCAATGATTATAGTGGGATTAATTCAGTTATTGTGGAATCTGTTTGCCAAAAAATGTCAATTGGCCATTTTTGACACTAATAACATAAAAAGTGCGTATATATGTATAGATTTGGAATGTCTGAATAAACGTAAATGTATTTATTGGCCGGAACAGAGACCTCGCTCCCAATATTTTTAGCACTTTTGGTGCAGTTCTCCTCCTGGCCGGTGGGGGTGGTGTAACACAAGCATTTCCTGTATGTCAGTCAGCCATCTGCTGCAGTCAGTTAGATCCAACAGGAATGGAAAATGGAGGACTGACCGAAACGAGGGCACGTCGTCAGTATTTTAGTGTGTAGGTGGGTAGGATAAAAACACTGAATGCTGAAATTACGTATCATTTAAAATTTGTAGGATTTACTGGCGTTCCAGTGCAAGGAGTACTGCATAGGTTGTCATAATGCAGGTTTTAGAGTAAGTGTGAAATAGCGCACGCTGCTGCTGTTAGCCGTTTCGTTTTATGCGTGAATTTGCGGTAATAACGTCATGTTGGCTTCTTAAAATAATCCATATTTATCTGTTCTGTTGATGAAGTGTTTAACATGTTTGTTTGTACTTCTGTGGTTTTATTTTGATTGAGTACGTAATTGTATATGGATGTGGCCTTTAGCTTGCTAACGAGGTTAGCTTAAGCTTGCGCTTGGCAACATTCACCTCTACGGCGCGAGGTAAAACTACCTATGGCGATAAAAAAACGAATAATGTGCAGTTTCTTTGCAATTTTATGTTGAATAAATAACTGACTTGTCTTTATTTGAGGTATTGGCTCTGTTGTAATAGCGTGCGTATGCAGTAGTTTTCCATTGGAATGGCTACTAGAGCGGTTTGGCGGCGGAATATATATATTTTTTGAGTCGTTAAAGGAAGATAAGACTAAATAATTGTTTTGCGTTTTGCTTGATAACGTGCTAATTTTTATTGATTTTCCCGTGCTTAGTTCGCGTGCACGACCATCGAATTTGAAGGCCGTGTTCAGCTATTTATTAAGGAGCAGTAAGTACTGACCCTAAGGAGATCTGTTTTAGTTGATATGTCGCACACGACCATTTACTGTCGAAGCAGAGTTCAGAAAAATAACATTTTTTTCCTGGTTTTGATTAAACACGGGCCCCTCCCACCTTTAAGTCACCCGTTGTCCTCGTTCACGTGGCGCGGAGTCGTGACCGCATTTTTTTTAATCCCATGCATGTTTTTTTGTTTTAACCTGCAGCAAGGCAAATGTAAACAATGACTTGATGTGTAAAATGACTAAACTATGTGTTTATCATGGAATATATTTAAATCATCGGAGGTCTCACGAAGTTTTAAAGTTAATAATTGTAGTTCTCCCGAATTATTTTGAGCAACAAATTGTGTTCATAGTTTTCATTTCTTTTTTTTTTTGCTTTTGTAGGTGCTCTGGGTAATATCTAAAAGTTAAAAAGCAGTTTGATAGTTATAAAATAAACAATTGTGAGAGAACAAAACATAACAGATTTGTTATTTTTCGAAGTTGCATCTTTGTTTCTCTGTAAAATTCAGATTACTTAGATAACTATTTTTTTGTGTTTCTCTAACAGGTTCCTTAACCTTGTACTGATGATTCCTTATTTGATGGCAGATTGTCTGAGATCACACTTTCTAATCCATTGCTGCTAAATTGCAGGTACAGACTTAGGTTTTTTTATCTGTACAAAATTTAGAAGACAGCAAGTAGACTCATTCGTTTATCAGATATATATTATGTAACATGCCCCCAAGTTTTGTTTGTAGTGATTAAAATAAGTGTTTTATAAATTTTACCAGTCTATCATAAGTTTGATTTTTAGATTGGCAAATTACATGGTTTACACAAATACATATGAATATTTAATGACATCTTTATCTTGTATTCATGAGTGTGTATAGTCATGTAATTACCACAATCTAACATTGTATGAGTAGTTTAAAATATCTCATGTTGAATTGTCATATTTTATATGTACAGCAACATTTGATAGCAATTTTCATTTACTGTAAATGGGAGTTCTAACCTGTGCATTTTAAGTTTAAACAATTAAGTGCCATTGTATACAAAAAGTGTGCAAAATACGTTTAGGTTTTATAGTAGTAAAAAACACAACCAAAACAATACTACATACAACATCCACTGTTTTTGTTTATTAGAAATCTTAGAATTAATATATTTATGACTGAATTTCCTAGTGATGTGAAGTATTCCCAGCACTACCTGTTTTCTGGTAACCCTCAGTAACTGAGTAACTCATATTTTGTCTAATGTGCGCTTCTTTCATTTGTAGACGTTCTGATTAAAATAATAAATTCATTATTTATGGAGGAGAATGTGATCCCTGAGCCAGATCAGAGCCAGGACTGTTTGGATAGCTACTCACTAGGTTCCTTCCTGTATGCCATGATAGATATACTGGCTACGAAGTCTATGAAGTTATTTTTTAATGAAAATAAGAATGCAGCGCAAGTAAGGAAACTGTCCAGCTCAAGTAGACATTTGTTTTATTTTATTTTAGACACTCCCGGTGCTTTTAGTTTGGTGAAGTGTTGCCAAACCACATAGTAATGGTTGTCTGTTGAATCTGATTGTTCTCAGGTTTTGGAGAGGAGGAGGGACAGAAGGAACTGTTTCAGACAAAGTAGGGATGTGGCTAAAGAGTTGCTAAAGCATTCAGCGAAATCGTCTAAGGCCTAGAGTGACAAAAAGAAGACTTGGGGTTTCCATCAGTCTACCATTTCAGAGAGAGAGATGCCAGTGGAGGCAGCAACTGACAGTCCTGAAAACCGCTGTCCAGTGCGGCGAAGTGGCAGACAGCCCAAGCGAACTGACAAACTAGAGGAATTCCTCTTGACTGCAAAACGTGGGACAAGAAAGAGTGCTCCCCCCAGCGTGGAAAGTGGAGATCCTCCTTCCCAAACCCCAACTGATGCAGAAACTGCCTCTGAAGCCAGTTTTGATGGCAGTGCTGACTCCAAGATTGTAGAGGACAAAATGGATTCTCCAGAGCGAAAGACAAGAAGTAGCACAAGGAAGCAAACTCAAAAGAAAGCCCAAGGAAGAAGGCAGACAAGAAGTTCTGGCAGAGCAACAGTTAAAGATGAGGAGAGCTCTGAGAATGAAGAGGACAGTAAAGATGCTGTCAAAAAAGATTCATTAGAGGAAGACAGTGAGGACACAGATAATAAAGATGATCCCAAACTTGAAAAAGTAGAAGTAATTAATGCAACACAAACTCAATCTGAGCAGGATCCTGAGAAGAAAGTCGTTCCTGAAGATAACAGTCAGTCTGGAGCTAAAAACGACAAAGATAAAATAGAGAAGGAGACTGATGAAGACAGCCTTGATCCTTCTCTACCAATGACAGGAAATCGTAGGCCAGTAAGAACTTACATCAATAAAATGAAGGCGGCTAAAAAGAACACTACACCTGTCAAAACACTGTGTCTTGCTAACAAGAACACAACTGCTAAGAAAGAAACAAAACCCAACATCATCAAAGCTTCTGGAAAGATGAACAGGCCTGACACAGAAGAAGATGACGACGACTCTTACACATCTTCTTCATCATCTTCATCATCAAATGAGTCTGACAGCGGAGGTTACGACCCAAATGCTCTATACTGCATCTGTCGTCAGAAACACAACAAAAGGTATGTTTTATTCTTTGTTTTATTATTAAAGATGATTTATCTTTAACTCAGCTGGCTTATTAATAACACGCAGTAGTTACAGTAAAAAAACATGTTAGGTTTTTTTCTACATCTACTGTATGTGAAAAGTCAGCTCTTGGTGTCCTGGTTTTAACATTCAAATCCCATTAGGTTTATGATCTGCTGCGACCGTTGCGAGGAGTGGTTTCACGGGGACTGTGTGGGCATCACTGAAGCTCGCGGGCGCCTGATGGAAAGAAATGGGGAAGATTACATTTGTCCCAACTGTACTGCAAAGAAAAGCCAGGTGGTCCGGCCTGCTGCATGTATTCTCTCTGCAAGTGCAGATATTTCAAAGCCCAAAGCAGCTGCTGCTGCTCTAGTTAAGACTTCTGCTTCTGTGAACTGTTCTACAACTGCTGAGAGATCCACCACTAGTGAAGCTGTTCAAGCTGCGGCACCGCCTCCATCCTCTACAGCGAGTGGGATGGAAGAGAAGGGGGCAGATGATGCGGGCATCAAAGGCAGGATAGAAAAGGCTACAAATCCAACTGGGAAAAAGAAGATTAAGATCTTTCAGCCGGTAGGTCCAGCAACAGAATCATCAGTTTCTAGCTATTTATTTGCTGCTTGTTTTTTAAATATCCAGTCAACCAATTCTCTTCACATGCTACTAAATTTATTTATTTTAAAATTTTGACATTGTTTATGATGTATGGGGGTTAAAAGATAAGTTATTTCAGATGTTATTTTCTTCACTTTGCATTTTTTGTACACAATGTTAAAAGCGTCACTACAATACGGCTTAATTAATGACCAAATGAGTGATATGTATTAAATTATATTTTTTGTGTAGGGCTTCTTTGCAGAATTACATTATTTGCCATGATTTAATTTTCTTGTACACTGACCTGAAGCAGGCTGTTCAGCAGCCAGTTGAACCCAAAGCAGACAGGAAGGCCACACCTGCTGTGGAGACGAAGGCACCCTCGACATCAGAGCAGAAAGCCCCAGCAGACACAGTGCAGAAGGTTGCTACAGTTGTGGAGGTGAAAACAACACCAACCATGGATGTGGCAGAGGACGACTCCTCCCTTCCCAAATGCATTGGGCCCGGCTGCGAAAATAACGCCCAGCCAGATTCTGTGTACTGCGGAAATGACTGTATCCTGAGACACGCTGCTGCTGCCATGAAGTCCATCACTGATGACAAAGAGCCCAAACAGAAGGACAAGGCCAAGGGTCAGACGGACAAGTCTGCTGCAAAGGTAACCTGGACTGCCAGAAATGATTTCCTAAAAGCCGCAATTTGATGGTGGATTACAAACAGTGCCTTTAAAAGTTTTCCCCTTCTTTGGTGTTTTGTCCTTTTGATGTTGTTGTAAATTGATCATGGTCAATCTAAATAATTTAACAAAACAAAATCAAATTCTCAGTGAGAACGTAAGAACTGATTTCCATTGGTTGATTCCAATTAAATAAAAATATGTTATATAAAAAAGTGATTATTTCTCATGCCCGTGCCTGATTGGCAGCTGTTTCACCTTCCAACGTAAAATTTATTTTTAAGGTCTTTTAAACTGCAGTGTATTTGCTTAGTCATTACCCAAGTTCCCTGCTCTGAACATGGTTTTGGACTTTGGAGTGATATTGATGTGAAGAGGGGTAGAAAGCATTCGACACAAGAGACAAACAAGAAAATGTTCTACTTTTTGTTGAGTGTGATATTTAAAGCCAGACATTCTGTTAAAATAATCTCTAAACTGGGATTATTTGTCTCAATGTACTTCAATAACAGTTACATGTTTTATCCTTTAAGTTTTTTATTTACTATATAAGTTTATTTTTATTTGGTTTATTTTAATTATGTGATGCAAAATCCAGAAGCATTACATTAATCAGTGGACTTGGTTGTGTTTTGCTGTACGCGATAAACATTGAATCCACCAGATGTCGCTGTGGTGATGTTCCAGACGTTCCACATCAAATTTCTCAGATGTTCCAATTTTACCATCACTACCAATCACTTGGTGCTAGTAGTCGAACAGTTAGTGAAATCAGAATTACCTGAGGGCAGTGTGTGTGTGTCTCAAGTGATTGATTAAAGTATGACCATGAGGAAATGGGAGATGTGTGAATCTATGAAGACCAGGCCGTCCTCACGAAGGGAGACAGACACACACACACACCTGTGACTTCTGAATGAGTTACAAGATTAGCAAGTGAGCTGGGAAAGACTGCATTCAACTGTTGACAGGGTTCTTCACCAGTCTGAGCTTATTGGATAGTGGGAAAGAGAAAGACACTTAAGAAAAACTCTGATTAAATCTCAACTAGAGTTTGCCAAACAGCAAGTGGAAAACTTCATAGTCACGTGTAATAAAGCTCTGTGGTCTGATGAAACAAAGTGGAAATTTTTGGCTATCAGATTAAACGCTGTTTAAAATTAACTACTGCACAGCAAACAGGCAGCCAGACTTCAGTTCTTTTTATGAAAACATTTCGACACCTATTCAGGAGTCTTTCTCTATTCTGGTAACTTACACTGAGGTCATTTGTGATGACCTGGATAAATGAGAATTTGCCCAGGAAAAATATTACACAAACTCACCATCCCCATTTTTAAGCATGGTGGTGGCAGCATCATCATAGTATGTGAATGCTTCTCTGCAACTGTCCCTGGAGGGGCTTATAAAGAGGGTTGGAAATGAACACTGCAAAATGTTAAATTCTTGTAGGGCTGTCTGAAAGTAAACTACGACTTGGAAGATTTCTTTTTCTAAAAGAATAAATCATCAAACTCCCAAAGGGGTGAATTCTATTTTTAGAGACTATAACTAGTAAAAGGTAGGCTTTATATTTTAATAAATATTCTTATTAGCAAAGGAACAGACTTTCTCAGAAAATGTGTTCAACTTCCAGGATTCTTGCACAGTCTTGAAGTATGAAAACGTTTGGAATTTGGTTTGTGTTTTCCAGGTCTGGATAGTTTTTGGAAAACATTTGTGCTTTTAGACAAGTTGCTGAAATATGTAGGGGATATTTCATACTTTATAAAAAAAATTAAAACACAGTGTCCACTTGTTTGGTTTTTTACTACTAAGGTTGGCAGCTTCTGTTAATCCAAATGTGCCACAATTATTTACTTGTTGTGGGACATCATGTTTATACTGAATGTAAAAATGCAATGACCTATCCTTTTTATGGTTTCAGTTTTGCATGCTAAGGTTAAAGAAATTTGTAAAATTATGAAATATTCTGCGTAGTCAGAAAACGTTTTGTAATTTTTCTAAATTTAACAACAAAACGTTAAATACATATCTTGCAGTCATAAGCCACTTACCATAATGCTAATACAAGTTTTGTTATAACAGTTATTTCCCACCTCCAACAGTTTTAAAAACCGGTAAACATTCAGATCATGAAACTACTAATTACATTAAATTTACTTTTTCATGGGACTTTGAAATAAACAGTATTTAACAAAGATGTTTTTTTTAAGGGATTCACTGTTTTTGAGAGACTTTTAGGAGTACACGTTAAGTGTTATTCTCGCGTTGTAACACAAACTTCACTGTATATAAATCACATAAATATTGTTTTGCTGTTGATTTACACTACCTAACTTTAAGGTTCTGTTTTAAGATTTTGAAGACTTTGCGTACATCCTAACAGACTGGTCTCAGAACATCTTTGTATGACAAATAAGACTGGGATTCACATACTTGACTGCTCCTAATGAAACATTCCAGACTATTTGTCAAAACACCTAAAACCAGCTGAATGCATCAGGTAACGGTGTAAAGCAGTGGCAGGCAATCCTGATCCTTGAGGGCCACTATCCTGCATGGTTTGTATGTTTCCCTGCTCCAACACATCTGATTCAGTGACTGAATTACCTCATGACATCATGCAGAAGCCTGTTAATCATCCATCCATTCAAATCAAGTGTGTTTGAGCAGAGAAACCTAAAACATGCACAATAGTGCACGTCGGGGACCAGGATTGCTCACTCCTGGTTTAAATAGTAAACAAACAAGGATGATAATTAGCTTGCTGCTGTTGTCTGCACAGCTATCTGCTCTACTGACGCCATGTCCTGTGTCCCGCCCACTGTTTTTCATTGGCTGTTAGTAACACGTGTCAACAGTTGAGTCAGGCATCAGTTCACACTGCCTAGTTAAGTCCAGCTTCAGCTTGCTTCAGATATTCAAAAATGACTGAGAATAAAGTCAGGTAGACTTCTCCCACAAACAGATTTTGTGTCTCTACCCCTCACAAGTTGACAGACCAGCCTTACTGACGACAGTACTGCAGAGTGATGCAGACCATGCACAACTGAAAAGCATGGGTAAAATCTGGCAAATACTTAGTGTGCCCAAAGCGTTTATTGTTTTTTATGGCAATTAAGGTTGATGAATTTCCTCATCCAGTATTGATGTTTTGTGGGACTGTGCAGGAAGTTGCATCTGAAACACTAAATAGTAGCAGATCCTATCAGCTATTAAAGCTGTAGAAACCAGCAGAACAAAAAATCCTTTGTGTTTAAACATTTTGGTTCTGAACTGAACAGGTCTTAATAGCAAAGAAGAGAATGAAGAGAACCTTTAGCAGTCAACGCATCTAATTTCTAAAATATAATTACATATTACCATATTCTGTATGTCTAATAACATGTATGTTAGGCTGTTTTCAGGCCTCAGCCTTCCTTGCACAGGACATGTGACCTCAATGGGATTTGCCTGTGTAAATGATTAGTATGATCAAATGAATTTTTACCACTTTTGAACCAAGTGAGAAGTTGGTTTTATAGCCAGTTCACTCTCGTTTCAACTGAAGAACTTTTAGATCAATCCATATTTTTATTTTCCAAAGCCAGATCACTAACACAGATAGTTTAAATCACCTATTATGTTTCTGACAGATCACAGTGCAGGAAAACATCTGTTAACCTTTAAAGATCAGTGTTTTCCTGCAAGTCCATGTCCTGTTATTATTAATCAAGTTTCAGTGTCTGAACACTTTGCAGTGCTAATTTGTGTTTGGTGACTCCATTTTAACCTGGGTCGATAAATCTTGGCTGATGATATTCAAACATAAAATGTTTGTTGAAGAACATCTCAGATATGTAATAAATCAAATTCAAAATGACTGGTCTTAGTTGATCAAAGTTACAGTAGTTTTTTTGAAAGTTAGCTCATACCTGACATGTCTGTTTTTAACATGAACAATACTTTGGCTCCTAAAAATGCCTGAATGTGTCGTTTCTTCTTATCTATCCAGAAAAGTGTTGCTGGTGGGAAGAAGGCACAAAAGGTGGAGAACGCTTCAGACAGTGAGGAAGAGCTCAACCATGAAATGGATGAGGATGACGAAGATGAGCATGCTGAGGAACACCCGCCCCCGCCGTCTGCTGCTTCCTGGTCCAGCGACCATAATTACATTGCAGTAATGCCAGAAAAGACTACAGCCGTGTCACCAACAGTGTTAAACAAAAAGTGTATGTATCTCTTTGAAGGTCTTGAGCTGCTGTTGAAACAACGTTGTTTTTTAATTCTATATGTGGTTCCTGTCTTGCTGCTCTCATATAGAAATAATCCATATATATAGGAGTAAACTGATATCTGCACTAGAACTATGATTTTAATCACGTAAAAAATCTTTTTACTAAATGAGTTGTTGGCAGCTGTAAAACAGGTAAGTCTTGTGGCTTTTGGAGAGTAATCTCTGATCAAGGAGCCTTATTCTGAAACGTGCAATATAAACTTTGACTTTATCTGATGGTTCTGGAGGAGTTTGCAAAAGCAGGATGCATGAACACTGACCTCCTCCTGTTTGTTTTAACTTGAAAGGTAAACCAGTTTCTGGTGTAAATCTATGCTTTTTAAAATGTAATGATTCGGTGGGTGGTTCTGAAGTAAAATGTAGCATTTCAGGATCAGAACATACAGTCTAAACATGTCAATGTCTTAGTCTGCTTTTAGTCCTTTATTTTATAAAGCCATTACAAAAATCACATTTACATACAACTAGTGAGGTTTCAGGGTGAATTTGAAAGCTTGTGTAGAATCAGGAAGACAATAAAACAATGTGGCTGTTTTTTTTTCTTCAATAGATTATTGAAATGGATTTGATGAATGAAATAAGTTTGAGTTAGTGTGTTTTTGACTTTTCAAATGCGCTGCATCATTTGCCTACAAGTTTCATCACTTCCTGGGTTGTTTCCTCAGCTCTTCCCTCAAACATCCTTCCCTCTCCCACAGGTAGGTGTCCTGGTAGTCTTCCAAAATTAATAGGTCGATGAACTGAGCTCATATTGGGCCGATCATGTTTGCCCTTATTTTTTGCATTATATGCTGTTATTTGAGTTTTTAATTCACATTGAATATAATGCATCACTCTAAGAAAGTGACTTTAAAATAAAAGGTGAAAACAGATTTTTGGATGCGTGGATTGATTGATTATGTGAACGGTGTTGGCATGCTGTTGGCTATCCTGACCAGCTCCGCTGAAAGCAAACATTTACAGCTATTTATTCTACACGTGATGGATATCCTTATGAGCTGCCAGAGAAGAAAAACTGACCTCTGTGAAGATGAGACCCAGGAGAGAAGATGTGAAGTACAGAAAGCTCCAGCAGGAGAAGGAAGACTGAAGAGCATAAAGATGAAGAAGAGGGGGAAACAAAGCCTTGGTATTTTTTTAATACGGTTTTGTTGAAGATTTGATGGATAATAATTGGGAACAATTATGAAAATTGGACAGATGAATCTCATCTCATACAAAATGCTGACTGAACGAGTTTTAAGGATAACAACAACAACAGCAGCAGATGTTATGTACAAGTATCTCGACGGCTCATGAGATCTGCAGGTTTACTGACGGTTGTGTTAACAAGCAGTAAAGTATAAATTCATGGATTTGCTTCATGTTTTGGTGATATTTTGTGTTTTGATGAAGTAAATGCTGAAAACTGTTGGCCCTTTTGACTTTAAATGTCAGCTGTACATTTGTGGACTAAGTGTGAAGTGAATTTAGAGAAGCTGTAAAGTACCACCAGATAGGATTGGCAACAATAGATGTGTGTCAAACCGTTTCTGTAATGCTATAGAAATGGTTGAAAAAGATTTTCAGTGCAAATGATGATAAAACTGATTAAATAATCTAGATTTTTGCACAATGTAGGCTGCTTCATGAATGTGACATTGAGCAGGTTGATGTTGGTGAAGTTTAGATTTTAACATTTAAAAGTTTTTCTGCTGGATCTGATCAACTTTCAGCTGAAGAATTACCAGGTTCTTGTTCTAAATATTCTCAATACAGTTTTTATAAGAATCTACTTGTGCATTCTTCCCCCCAGATGCAGGTGATTCAACAATATGTTCAAGTAATAGACTCGGACAACGTTGAGTTTTCATTTCAGTAGTTACTGGAAAGTTCACTGTTAGAGCTCATGCCCAGACTCCATTCAGTTATTTAAGTGTAAAAGATTGTTGTTACATATCAAAGAAATTGGAATTCGTTTTTTTTTAATACAACAGTTTTAAAAAATTGCATTAACGGCACAGTATATGCTGCCATTGCCACAGAATTAAAATGGGTCTTTAATCAGTGTTTCTATGTTTTCAGAATTAATTTAACTTGACATTGGCTTTAAGGGAGTTATTTTTCTTCTGTTTCCTGATGTGTTTTTTGACTAGTTTGAAATGCGTACTAAATGATTCTTTTGTCTGCTGAATAAAGCAACTGTCACATAATGAAACTTTGCATATGTTGGTAATGATATGCCATTATTTGTAAAATATTGGGTTTTGTTCTTGATTTTCAGCTCCTCCCAAAGAAGAGAAGCAGAATGAGAAGGAGCAAATTCCATCTTCAGAGAAATCTTCAGCGTCTGAAACGCCAAGCAAACGACAAAAGAAGTCTCCACCAGCTAAAGCTGAGAAGGTTTCTTCTAGGATCAAAAAGTCGTCTTCTCAAGCTGTTAGCTCAAAGGCCACAAAGAAACCCACCACAACCCCACCTAAAACTACTGCAAAGTCTAAGAAACCAGGCACAGCGCCTGCCTCAGCCCCATCTCCGTTCCCTCCAGGTCCAGTCCACATCACAGGGGCACTCAGAGTCACAAAGTGCAACTTCACCATTCCCAAGAAGCAGCCTCAACAAAAGGATGCAGAGACCAAGTCGAACTCATCAAGAGTCCCATCATCCCCAGTGTCTTCAGCTCCCTCCCATTCCTCATCTTCCAGACCAGCACATCCACCCACTTCAGCACCCCCTGCTTCTCCTATGAGACCTCCACCCAACCACCAAATGAGAAAGAACATCCGCCGCTCACTGACAGACATCCTCTTCAAGAGGTAACTCACTTTCTCTTCTCAGCTCTCAATACCAACTTTATTTTATTTGGTATTTGATGTATGGTATTATCCATTAGCAGGTTCAAACAAATAATTGTACTTTGCTCCACCAGGGTGAGCGACAGTGATGATCTAAAAATGACAGAAAGTGATGTGGGACACCTAGCATTTGCTATTGAGAAGGAGATGTTTAACCTCTGCCTGAGCACTGACAGCAAGTACAAGAACAAATACAGGACCCTTATGTTCAACCTGAAAGATCCTAAAAACAAAGTGAGCATCTTTTCCAACTTTTAAGAAAAGAGATTGATTCTGTAAAAGTTATACTTACAGTTTGATAAGCTTTGGGTTTTGTAAGTTGGATTTCTGTCATTTTGTGATTTTTGTTGCAGGGCTTGTTCTACAGGGTGATTGGTGGAGAGGTTAGTCCCTTCAGACTGGTGCGACTGAGTGCCGAAGAGCTGCTGTCAAAAGAGATATCAGAGTGGAGAAAGTCTGATACATCTGGGGTAAAAGTTACTTCTTTTTGGCAAAACATTTGTTCTACCTTAAAAGTGCCACAAAAAACTTAACCGTAGATTTTTCATTTCGTGATCTTTGAAAAACTGTGCTTTGTTTTATTTGGTGAAGTGTTTAGCAATAAAGTGCATTTGTGATCTGGTTTTGATTTGCAGGGTCAGTCTGCCAGTGCAAGGTCCCATTCAGGGCAGTCCAAGCTTAGAAGCAGACATGGCTCTCACAGCCTAGATATGGAGGATGCTCCACCATCTTCTGATCCAGATGTATGTATTTTTACCACCACTTCATCTTCTCGCTTGGCTTCAGTAAGTGGGAACGAGCTTCTCTTTCTTTCACACCTTATTTTCGTCTTGCATGATGCTTGTGCTCAGACAGAACTAAGAAAATACAAAAGGCATGAAAAGTAATGTAACTTTGCCTGCTGTCTTTTCCTGTACAAATTCTATCTTTTAGCTCCATTTTGCTGAAGACAATACAGTCATGTGTATGCCGTTAATCTGGGTACTATGGTGGGGGTTTAAGTGAATTTCATCCGTACTTCATCAAAAATTTGGTCTGTCTTTCTGCGGGTTCACAGGACCAAGATGAGTCTGGTTGCACCCCTTCAGCTTCAGCTCAGTCTCTTGCAGTTGAAGGAAGCAGTGGCAGCGGTGTGGTGGATGTTTTCAGCAGCATGCTCAAAGACACCACTTCTCAGCACAAGACCCACCTGTTTGACCTGAACTGTAAAATATGTACAGGTAATTAAAAAAAGAACTACTTGAAAATTTCTTTTTAAAGTCAGTGTTTACACACACACACACACACACACACACACACACACACACACACACACACACACACACACACACACACACAC
>JAVKLF010000110.1:17658817-17671804 GCA_034783495.1 Millerichthys robustus | reverse complement strand
CACACACACACACACACACACACACACACACACACACACACACACACACACACACACACACACACACACATATATAATTATAACATTGTATTTATGTTTAAAATCTTGCTTTTAGGTCAAAAAACAGAAGATGAGCCTGCAGCTAAAAAAGCCAGACTAACCAAGAAGCCTGACATAAAGCCACCCAGGCAGGAGTCTGCTTCGATCAGGCCCGGGGACGTCTCTCCTGTCAGTCAAACACAGGGCCCCACAGCCTACCCTCACCAAGACGCTGTAACGTACCAACATTTAGTCCCTCCGTCCTGTCAGTCCAACCTGGAGCCTTCTCTTCCTGAATCTCAGCCACAGCCTTATCAGGAGGACCCTAGCATCATGGCGCCTCCAGCTCAGACACCTGTACTTATCAGCCCTGCTGTTTCCTCTGTAAGCATCACTCGCAGAGACCCTCGCATGGCCAGGCACACACCTGGGGTGAATATTGTCCAAACAGCCCCAGAGAAACCAAACACCAGTCCAGCAGAACCAGTGTTGCCAGCTGCTCTTCCTACTCCAGTGGATATTGGAGTTAAAATGACACTACCATTGCCCCCATCTGCACCGTCATTGGTAGCTGTGGCAAAATCTTCAACAAAAAGGTGCAAAATCTCATCAAGCTTTTCCTCATATTAACTAATACTGTCACAAATAATCCTTTTAATGTTAATGCGTTTTTAAAATTGCATGTTAAGCTTAGAACTATTGTCCTAAAATAGATGGGAAAGGTTTTGTAAATAAAAAGAGTGACCTAATATTTTTATTAAATTTAGTGTTTTATGAAGACATTTTAAACTTGTCTAAAAGAAATCTGCTTTTGGTTTTACAGCACATCTGAGCCTCCCCCTGAAGGAGAAACTGCAATCTTCCTCCACAGTCAGGAGACGATATGGAAAGGCTTTGTTAACATGCATACAGTAGCCAAATTTGCAACCAAGGCTTACTTGGTCTCAGGATCTTTTGAACACCTTAAAGAGGTAGTTTACCAAAGTTTTGAAAAGGTTTGACAGTTACTTTTAGTTTTTATTTGTTAACATTAAATAACCTGTTCATCTTTGTGAATATTGTGCAGGATTTACCTGACACCATTCATGTGGGAGGTCGGATATCTCCAAACACTGTCTGGGACTATGTGGGGAAGCTTAAAACGTCCCTCTCCAAGGTTTTTAAACACATAGGCTGACTTGGAAAAAAAGCTAAATTTTTCGCTAAGTATTTTGTGGTGGTTAACTATTTTTCCCCTTCTAATTTACAGGAGCTTTGTCTGATACGTTTCCACCCAGCCACAGAAGAAGAAGAGGTGGCATATGTCTCTCTTTTTTCTTACTTCAGCAGCAGAAAGAGATTTGGCGTGGTGGCCAACAATAACCGGCGCATCAAAGACCTTTATCTCATCCCACTCGGCTCAAAGGATCCCTTACCTTCAAGACTGTTACCATTTGATGGGCCAGGTAAGTGTTTAGATGGGAGTGTGCATGAGTCGATGTGATTTCCTGAAGTGTAGTTTGTAAATGATTTCAAGCCATATTGTTTTTCATTTAATTGTAGAAGTGAGAATTTAAACAATGTGCAGCATTAGGATAAAATGTAAGAATACATTTGTAGAAGAACAAAAGTGAAATTTAGAACAGTGTTTAAATAAAAAAAAAACATTCTAATCCTAAACTTTTAAAATTGTAGTAAGAGTAAGTAGAGGAGTGGAAAGAAGAATGGTATGAACTGGAAGTCGTGCAGTAGATGGCAGAATGTTAAACATTTTATAGATTCACATGCAGTGGACAGATAGCATGTGATTTTCAGGTTATTATCAAACATTTCAGAATGTACAGTTTGTTTTTAAATGGTATGTTTATGGGCAGGATCTCATTCACAGTTTAATAAGTCAAATGCACGAACGGATAATTATTGTAAATTCTTCTAAGTGTAAAAAGAGAAAATGTATGTTTTTTACTGTAGGGGGCGCACTCGCTTCTTGTTGAGTCTCCCATCCTGCCTGTGACAGTTTTTCTTCTGTGACTCAGACTTTGCATCACACATTTCAGACAAAGTTTGCATTTAATGTTGTTGCCTTTGCAGACCAGTTTCATTTAGTTGTTTTTAAAACTTTCTTTGAAATACCAAAAGTAGGTTATATGATAAAGAATTTGGTATAATATAAACTGTGCTATTTAATTGGGCTTACATTCATTTAACGTAATGCTTTATTGGAATGAAATCAGATAACTTGTGACTAAAATACTTTATAAATTCAAAATTTGGACTATTAATAAATTAAATTTAAAGTATGCTGAGGGAAAACTTCAATAATATTACATAATATACCGTTTGACTAACTTAAGTTCACTGAATGCATATTGGACCACATGTACAAAATGTTAACATTAAAAACCTACTAATGACTGTCAGCAAGTTTAACATTGTAATTGTTGCTTTGATGTGGACATTTAGTCTCACTATTTTTACATTAATGTTTAAAGAAATTGTATTTACTATTCACTTCATTTTTATGTAATTTTTTTATGCTGTCAATTTTTTTCTCATATAAAGAAAAATGAAAAAAAAAATTCAATTTTGTCTTTTGATTCCATTTTCCTTGTTTTTTTTCATATCACAGGACTTGAACCAGCTCGTCCCAACCTCCTCCTAGGGTTGCTGATTTGTCAGAAGGACAGAAAGCGTGCTGGTGTGCTGCTTGAAACTGAGGAGAAACGAGCAAAGACTCAAATCAAAGAGGCAGATGAAACTGGTCTTTTAAAGCTATGCTCGACTGTGAAATTAGACAAGAGCACACGGCAGAGTTTTGAAATCCCCTTCAGCACAACTCCCCCTGGATCACCTCCGTCTAGCTCCTCTGAGGCTTCCAGCAACGCTGCAACTGCCTCATCAGTTCTTTCTTTGCTATCATCTGTTAAAGCTGCAGCTTCATTTTCTACTTCTGGCAAGGATTCTCCGTCTGGGTCCAGCTCGGTTACTGCCTCTGTAGCAGCCGCCAGTCCTCTTCAGACCATTCTTAAACTCTTCAAGAACACAAAACATGATTCAGAGGCCTCAAACTCTCCATCTGATCAAACTGGGGAGCTCCCCATCCCTGCTACAATGTTAGACCCCATTGTGCGGCAGTTTACGCAAAACCCTAAGGAGAAACCAGTGGAGGAAGATGAAGATGACCGGCCATATGACCCAGAGGAAGAGTATAACCCCAGTAGAGGCTATAATGTGGCCAAGAAGCCTTTTGAGGCTTTGGTCCAACCAGAGGTCTCTAAGCAACCTGAAGTGGTAGACAGTGAAACTGATGATGTGGCATATGATCCAGAGGATGACTCCATTTTTGATGAGGTTAAAACACTGGCACCAGATGAAACTAAACCTGCAAATGAATGTGTAACAAATCCACAAAAGATCCTGGAAAACCTAAAAAGATTTGGAGAACAGGCGTTGCAGAAACAGTTGGAACAGCAAATGTCATCCACAGCCTCTTTAACGCTTCCAAAACCACTTGTAACTCAGCCTATCACATCGCTTTTGGCCAACAGTCAGTTGCTTCAGCTTGGCAAGAAGGTTGATGAACTGGTCAAGTCATCGCCAGCTACTCCCCTGATCAACCAGAGGAGAGATCCAAGACAGAGCAGGGATCTTCAACAGTCTACCAGTGAAAGGCAACCACTGGATGAGCCTGAAGGAAGCAAGGAGTCATCTACTCTTATGACTGATCCTGTTCCTCTCTCCCAACCTGTGGCAAAAGAGCCTGAGCATCCTGTTACTGAAGAACTTGTTGATTTTTCACATACCAAAGACAATTTGCAACATGAGGAAGATAAAATGGAGACTCTTCCTTTTATTCCATCGGACAACGAGGAGGTGTCGATTCCCTTGTTAGGAGAGGAAGTGGATCCTGATATGGAAGCCAGCTACATGGAAAACACAAACAGCAAAACTAAGGAAGAGCAAGACGAGGACGAAGCAGAAGTGGACAAGTACAGTCTTTGGCCAAATGCTGCTAGCATTTTAAAACCTCCTGAAGACTCAGAGTATGATGGAAATAGCCAAGATGCACCACCTACAAGTTATTACAAAGACTCTAGAGACTCTTTCACAGCAGCTTCTACAATCCCAGTGCTCACTCAGAGCACAAATGTTGACACTCACTCGCGTCACATGTCACATCGCATGTCATCTCCAAGCTTTGATAGTGAGTACAGACCTCCCACTGACATTCCATCACCATCCAGGTTCAGTGCACCCCATCCGATGCAGGGACAGAACTTGATTATGAGGCCACCACCTGCATCCATGCTGCCTCCTATGCGAGGTCCTCCTCTAATGTCAGGTCCCCCTTCTATGCAGGGTCCCCCTCCAATCCATGTTCCACCCCCTGTACGTGGTGCTCCGCCCTTGCAAGGTGACGGCAGTCAACATTATGGCCCACCTACATCCTCATATCCTCCCTACCAGAACCAGTGGGCAAGCACCCAGCCACCAACACAGCAGCCACTTCCTGGACCACCACCACCACAGAATATTATGCCACTCAGAGGGCCACCGCCATCTTTCCCTCCAGTTGCTCAAAGAGGGCCCCCTCCACATATGTTTGACCCCTCTATTGTCCCTCAGCACATTAGACAGCAAGCCCCCCCTCCAGGCCCGCCCCCACACCTTACATTTGAACATAACTTACCTCCACCAAGATTAACTGGTCCACCTCCTTTAAATTTTCCTGCAAACAGAGCTCCACCCCCTCCTTTCGCTGCACCCCCACCTGGACACTTTGATAACAGACTCCCACCGTCAAGCATCTTCCCAGGGCCCCGAGGTCCTCCACAAACCCAGTATGGTGAGCCGCATTTTAACAAAAACATTCCCAGTAACTCGTTTAATCCAAATCTGGAGCAAAATCCAACTACACACCGTATTTTAAAAGACAATCAGAGACTTTTGCCAGGGCTTCCTTTCCAAGCACCTCCACCTAACCAGTATGACGACAGAAGAGGCCCACCTCCTGTCGGGGAGGTGAGTGGACAGCACTTTCGGCCACTTGGCCAATATGGGAACTCTGGGCCACCATCTTCACCAGTACACAGAGGGTCTTTCGATGATCACCGAGGCCCCCCAATTCAGGAAAATAGATCTCACCTTTCTCAGCATTCAGAGCGTTACCGCTTTGATTGGCACTCAGACGAGCCGAGACTCATTCGCCACGATGTGCCACTGCTGTCCTTCTCTGCAGATGAACTACACGGTCATCCAAGTCACCATGAAGCACGCAGCCCGGATCTTCACAGAGAAGAGCACTGGCGCCGCTGTTCCCCTGAAACAAGAAGGAGAGGTAGCGCCGCTCGTGAAGACGTAGAGCCTCGTGGCGGAGAGCATTTGAGTCGCTTTGAAGGAGGCCACAGAGAACTTGTTCCTGGCTCCTCACAGTCCTCTGAGGAGAGACCGACAGATCCTTCTGAGGATCGACGGAGGGATAGAGAAAAGGAAGGATCACATGGAGGCAGGTCATCGTGGGACAGGGGACAGGGAATGCGCTGGAGTCGAGAGCATGAGTGGGACAGAGGCAGAGAAAGAGGACGGGACCGAGAACAAGAACGTGACAGAGACAGTGACCGCAGACGAGGGAGGGATGGTGAAAAACACAGGGATGTTGAGGGGGAGCGACACAAAGACCAAGACTCTGAAAAACGGAGAGACAGAGACCGCGCAAGAGAGGGTGAAAGAGACAGAGACAGGGAACGAGAGGGAGACAGAGACCGGGAGCGACAGAATAACAGAGATCGAGATCGGGAGCGAGAGGGAGACAAAGACCGGGAGCGACAGAGTAACAGAGACCGAGACAGGGACAGGGAGAGGGAGAGAGAGGGAGACAAAGACCGAGACAGGGAGAGAGAGAGAGAGGGTGACAGAGACCGCGACAGGGAGCGACAGAGAGACCGAGACAAGGAGAGAGAAAGCGACCGAGACCGAGGCAGGGATTCTGACCGCAGAGACCACGACCGTGACAGAACACGAAACCGTGACAGAGAACGAGAACATGAGCGGGACAGAAAACGAGATCGATCCAGAAGCAGGGATCGGGATCGTGGGAAAGATAGAACAAGGGACCGAGACAGGGATCGGGACAGAGACCAAGATAGGGACAGGGACAAAGAAAGGGAAAGAGAGCGAGATCGTGACAGAGATCGAGATCGTCGGGAAAGGAGCAGAAGCAGAGAAAAGAAAGAGGAGAAAAGACACAAACATGATACGTCCAAGGAGAAAGCCAGGAGTGCAGACACTGACAAGAGTGCTTCCTAATTTCTGGTTTCTGGATCTCAATTCTTATTGTTCTTAAACCTCTACCTAATCACAAATTGGGTATATGCGTTTGAACAGTATTTTGTTAAGTTTTGTTAACTTTTTTTCCTACTAAGATAAAAAAAATCTAAGGTTTAGATTTTTCTCCATTTAGCATTTTTGTTTACTTCATCACATTTGAAAAAGTCCACTTAAGTTTCCTCTGTACTATAGATGAGTAGGATACTGAGCCCTGATACATGTACCATTCTCTTGTTGAAACTTTTTTTTTTAAATAATGTATCTGAATACTGCTCCAATTACAACATGTAAATATGAACACATTTGTATAGATACTGATGTTTTTATTCATACTTTTCTATGTGGAAAAAAAAATACAAGCCATATATCTGAGGTGGATAATGTGAAGGTTAAAGCAACACTGTTGAAACATACCTGAGTCTGTGCTGAGCAACTTTGAACTAAAAGACTTTTATCTACAGTATACATCCCAGACATGCTTTGTGGTAATGAAATGTCCAGTTTTTGTTTCAGCTAAACCAATTAAACCTGTTTATTGAAGTTTGTGGTGTTTTCTTTTTCTAGTTCTACAAGTCAGCCAACGGTGTGAAAAGTATCTGTTACAGCACTGAACGAGTATATTTAACAACTTGGAGGAAGCTCCATCTATACTTTATCTTGTTCCAGAGTCTGATCGTGGGGACAGCAGATTGAGCAGGGAGGCCAGATTTCTGTTTCCAGCCACCTCTTCCAGATCTTCTGGAAGGATTTAAGGCATTCCCAGAGTCTATAGAAGTTAAGAACAGATTTGTGACAACGGGCAGCCCCGGTGGAGTCCAACTCCCACCATGAACCGTAACAGATACTTTGAACTTTTCATCGTAATAGATTCTCAATCTCTCCCCACTAGACAGACTTTGTAGCAACATTTTGGGGGTGTACATTGTTGGGCATCAAAGTCACACAAGTTGTTCTTAAGTTTAAACAAAAAAAATCCAATTAGTAAACACGTTCTCAAAAAAAACCATTCAGACGTGAGCAAAGGCTCGTTAACCTTTATCATTACAGTTGATGCCAAATAATACAGTTTTAGAAAAGAATAGTACTTGTGCTTTGATTATCTTCCTGCTTTCTTGATGTAAAATATGTAAAATCTACATTTTTACAGGAACTTTTACAAAACAATGTAAATGTGAGATACTGTGGCTTAGGTAACAGGAAATCTATGTAAGGTGAGCTAGAAATGTTGAGAAACCTCGTTGAATGTTGTTTGAGCTTGGTACATCCATTTTCTTTTAGGAGGAAAAAATAGTACCTATTCTTTGAGTATCTATCATCTCACTCCTTGTAGTAGAATACCTAAAATCTACTTTTCTACCGCAAGCTTTGCACACAATGCCAGACATTTTCATTTAAGTCGCTCTGGCTTAGCTTGTCAGTGCAGTTAAGATCAACTACAGTCCAAACAATTTGATTGCAGTGCAATGATATTTTGCCATGAGCATTTCTTTATCCAATGTAGCCCTTAATTATTTTAGAATTATTTCAGCTATATTTATAATTGGAAATTGTGTAGTGTTTGTTTTATTTATTTGAAGATTACAATGTAGTAGTTCAATGCAAAATGTTTGTATGTGTGCAAAGTCCTTAATTCTTTTATTCAGAATTTTTTGCTAAATGAGAAAAAAGAGGAATTATTGCATTATACTTTTATTTTTGTTTATACTCTTACTGTATACTGTAAGATACAAGAGGACTTTACAGCTTTATTAGAAAGTAGCTGTAGTTTAGAATTAAACTTAGCATTTTTGTAGTATATCTGTGTGGATTGATACAGAAATATTAATACCGATACCAGACCTTTATGGTTTAAAATCAATTCTCAAACCCAAGTATCGACACTTTCAATACTTCAGTCATTTGAAGTAATCTATTTTAACAAGAACCCGTTAGAAAGTCACTAAATTATTGAGATTTTGTCTAAATAAGACGGGAACTACTTTTTCTGTAATGCGTAAAGACAACACCCAAATGTAGCATGATGCTGCTCAGTCACTCACTTTGTTGCAGTTCCATTTAGATGTTCAGTATTTTCAAATTACCGTGTTCTTGTAATGTCAATTAGGATGCAAGTTTTCATTTTGAAGTAGTTCTTCATAATTAAACAAAGATTTATTTCAACAGGGTTATTACTTTACTAATTTTCTTTTTTTATTTTCAACTCCATTTTCACACATTTTGTATGATTGTCTGCTGTTGTTAAATTAGCCTGGCTGTAGTAAACGAGGCTGCTGTCTCAGTGTACTTCTGAGTTTAAAATAAATAAAATAAAATGATGTCTTGTGTTCTTTACAAAGCCAAGATTTGAATTATGCTATTTCTCAGCCTGCTTAGTTACTAAATTGTGTGTTCTATGGTGCAGTCACAACTAGGATGTTTTTTTAATTCCAATAATTTAGTAAAATGCTCTTCAAATGGATGAAAAATGCAGTTTGAAGTGAATTTTTAAAAAACTGGGGGGCGTGCCCCAATCCACAGCTGCTTATTATTATCATGAATAAAATGTTGGATGGTATGATGTAGGTTTCTGAGATTCTGTTTCAAATTCAATATACACAGTATTTAGTTAACTGTTTTAATTGGGCAAAACTTTCTTTATTTTGTATGTGAATGTATTTAAATTGGCAGTGAGACTTAGAAAATCTGCTGGGGACTAAGGCCCCCCCCCCCCCCCCCCCACACACACACACACACACACTGTGTGCAGTTTAGAAACATTATGCGTTATTATTGACAATCCTGCTGATTGACTCTTCTTCAGATGTCTGTTATCGACACCACACCACGGACACTTTCTCTTTGTGTGAACACTTCCACCTGGATCGGATTACTTCAGAACAGTAAGAATAGAGGAACATGGAATTATAAATAGGAACTCACAAATGTGTAATTATCTGATGAACTGCATTAACATTTGTTCATTTATCGGGTACAGTTCAGTAAACTTCGGATCTGAACTCCACCACTAAGAACTTTACATGCAGGAACTTTTTATCAACTGTAATTAGGATTTTAGAATTCTTCGTAGTTATTTTCAGCAGCCAGTTCATCGTGCCCGTTGTTTCTGGCTTCCCCATCATGATCAGATGCAGCATCAGAGGTTCCGTCTTGCATCCGGGACCAGACCTCCTGGATTTTCTTTGGACACCACACAAACTCCTCTTTAGGATTGTAATAAGTGTAAGCAAACTTGAGGAGCTTCCTGCGCTCTTCCTTATCCAAGACAGCAAACACAAAGTAGTTGAGGACGCTTTCTTTGACATCTGGAAGTTCTCCGTGGACGAGAGTCTCTTCCAGGAAGAAGTGGACCAGAGGAGCTTGGTAGTGACGATATCCCAGAGTCCCCAGGCACTTCAGGATGCGGGTGAGACGCAGATTGTTGTGTGTGCGACTAAAAAATTGTCAAATTGACAAACGTGAAAGAATGCTCTAAGTGCACCGCCCAAACACAAAATACTTAAAATGCAGAGATAGTTTACCTGTTAAGGTTGTCGAATCTGTCATTCCAGTTCCTTGCTCTTGTCACTGCTCCGGTTACCTCATCTTTCAACTCGATACCATAGAAATCCAACATGAGCTTGTATGACTGAAGCAGATTTTGTTTTGCCTTGGTGTTTTGACAAAAATCCTGAAGGTGAAATGCAGAACTTCAGTAAGAAGCTGAAAAACTCAGGTTTGTTCAAACACCGTCCTCCTGTTCTCTTTAACCAGATTACCTGGATTTCCTGTTTTGTCAGTGTGCTGGCTTGATAGTTCATCCCCGGTTCTTGCAGAGGAAACAACCTTTGAAAGGAAACTATAATTACAAGTCGGATCTAAATATTTTACTTTACATATGTAATCAAAGAGGAGCTTACCACTGAATGTAGGTGTGCACAGATTCTAGTTTATCATAGTCTCCCCACCATTCTTCGTGGATTTCAGATATGTAGACATCTGTTACCGAATGCAAGTTTTAGTACATAAATCTGTTCTTAAACAGACTAAAATTCATCAATTTTATGTATTATAGTCACAAAGGTTGTGAAAATTCATGCAGAGGTTAACTAAAAATCATAAACACGTTTCCCCGATGAAGATTGACTATGATCACATTGTCTGAAAAAAAAAAAAAAAACAATCTTGTGCAACTTTAAATAAAAACAAAACTACTGGAATAATATAGAAAATGCTTCATTAGCAAAGTATTTCCAACTTTTTCATTTACTTTTTTTTAACTTGTAAATACCGTGATCCCAAGACATTACACAATTTGTGAAGAGAAAATTCAACAATGCCATGGAGAAAGCTTCGTAGCTGTTTTAAGGATGCACATCCCCCACCATCTCTCATGCCAGCATTTGAAACTAAAAACCTCTCGTGCTGAGAGGAAACAAACATATGCATGAGCTCGTTGAGATTTCACAAGATGTAGTAAGATGCTGAGACTACCCATACAGCAACATTTGTCTGACCAAGCTGTCTGTCACTCGGCCCTGATACCTCAAAGATCTGATCCATGCATGGACCGGCCCCATGACTGTGGTGCTGACAGATTTGGCCCACATAAATGAAAGCATGACTGGGACTGTTCTGGCATGCCATCTTAAAAACAGTGCCATTATTGCCAGATCTGGCCCACATCTGGTTGGCTTGCTACTTGCTACTACCACACTTTACGTTGGTTCGATGTCAGTTATAGACACTTTTAATATTGATTATCTGGCGGCCATCTTGACTTGGGTGATGTATATGTACATGGTTACTTCCTGGGAGTTTCCTAAAAATTTGTCTAGTGGTTCATGACATATTTTGACAATGCTGCAAAAAATGAACACACACACAGACAAAAACCTGATTGCTTCTCACCCTCTATAGTGGGAGATAACGAACGCTCAGCTCCAACCAACAACTGTTCTGATTTGAAGTTAGACCATCTTTATCTAAGTCCTAATTATTACAGTGAGTTAACAGCAGGCCTACCGTCTGGTAAACACGGGGCCTCTTCAAGGTAGAACTTTAAATTGGGACTGTCATCCTATTGAAGAAAAAAACAAGGTTACTTTTTTGTGCTTTTAAAAATATAATAAGTCATTTGAGAAACTCTGGCTCTGTACTTACAGGTGATTGTGGTTTCCTGCTGTGAGCTTTGTTTAGCTGCTGTGGGAAACAGTGAACATGTCATACAGTACATTGAAACCATTGTTTATGATTTGAACGTGTGTGTATGACCGTGTGACTCACTGGATAGTCATGTCTGTAGTTACTCATGTCTTTAGCAGCAGTTGTAAACCTTCTGAACATGTCCTGCTGAAAGAAACACGTTACAATTATTTAGAAAAATACAAAAACAAAACGTAAAGTTCTCTTTAAGAAACAGAGAAGAATAATTAACCAGGAAATAAAAGCAGTAAAGGGAGGCCTGAAGTGAAGCAATCTCTGACAAGAACTGTACAAAGCTGAGGAGTTGGTTTGTAGTTTCCTCACTTGGTTGTATCCTGTTAAATTGGACCTTCTCTTCCTGGATCTTGGAGGATCTTCCCTCTTCTTGGTCTCCCAGGTTGAATCATACATACAGTACAGCTCATCCGTGTCATCCACTTGATATTCTTTGCTGTCAAACCCATCCTCAGCCCCTTCAGGCGGCCCACCACTCTCACCCTCAGCAACACTTGGCTCGTTCTGTGCTTCATTCTGGGGGTCCTTATGTGGCTCATTCTGGGGGTCCTTATGTGGCTCATTCTGGGGCTCGTTCTCTTCTTCAGCCTCATTTCCGCCCAAGTTTAGCCCAAGTAACGCACGTCTTGGAAGGAAGACAATACGGCGACATGTCTGAAGAATGAGTCGCCCAAACCAAGTTACTTGTCCCCAAAAGCAGAAAAAATTAACCCTACGTCCTCTTTCCAGCCAACGTCTGATCCAGGTAGTCATTTTGCGTCTTGTCCGACGGAACAGCGTCCTCATCACACCTGCTGACTGCTCATTACTTTCATTTTCTCAGATCACTTCACCGAAAGCGAAACTTTAGAAGTTCTATCAACGCCCCAAACGACTGTTTCTCTCCCTTGAAACATACGTAATCAAATATCTGCAAAGTTTCCATTTCTATCAACTTTAAATGTAGCTACATGGTTTTTGTATTAAGACATAATTGTATGTATTATTAGTAGCTATTAAACATTTCTGCCCAAGCAACGGAATGAGGTGAATGCGCTCAGATGAAGAACAGAACTTGCTGATAGCCTATAAAAATATATAGGCTATGCTATCTAGGCTATAGGACACCTTTGTTTCGTTCCTCGACCGAACAACGTTCGTGTTACTACGCGAACGCACGGCTGCGGAGCAAAATTAGTCCGATGTGGTTAAAGTCTTAAAGCGTATCAATCCGCCTTATCAGTGAGTTCTGTTCGTCCCATAACACTTTTACACATCAAATTTATTCACCTAAATAAGGTACAAACAACACAACACCAACAGGATCACCTCAAATAACACAAAATAGCTAAGTGAATTAATGTGTTTTTTGTACATATTTAATTTTGTATTATGTTATTTATTTATTTATTTAGCCTATTTTACATTTTCCTGACAAGTTCATCTCTGAACAGGATCGCTTTCACA
>JAVKLF010000110.1:17628039-17638408 GCA_034783495.1 Millerichthys robustus | reverse complement strand
AAACGATGCACTAATCGACTCAGAAATACTCTTTAGAGAGTCAGTCCGAATGGATGACGCCATGTTTACATAGAAAACAAAGCGCCGCGAAGCTTTGTTTGTGAGACCTGCGGCCACGTGAGACGTTCTAGGGCGGTTGTGGGCGGAGCTTGGTAAGGTCCATTTATGACGTGTTTTTAACAAAGTGGCAGGTGAGTGCAATTGGTTCTGCAGTTTTAGTCTGAATTTGAAACATTTACAAGTTGATATTTCTGTGTCTTATTGGAAAAAGTCTTATTCAGATTTAAATAAATACAAGACAAAGTCACAAGAAGTTTGTTTAGTGTCTCAGTGGTCCTATAACTGACATGCAATATATTCAGTTAGTGTTTGCTTTTTTAAGTTCATTTTTGTCCTAGGATCTTGAAGGGAGATTAGATTATCCTGCTCCTTTACCCTGACATGGTCCTCACACAAAGGATTCTTAAATATTTATTTCAGCTGCAGTTTCTGTTGCAACAATTTAGTACAACAGAACACAAGACAGGCTGTGATTTATGAATAAAACAAGAGAATCACTCAGCCTAATCAATAGATACGGCATGACATATGGACTTCAAATTTCCTGCTTTTTTGTTGCGTGACGCATCAGCTGTCTGCCTCACACTGACTGTGAACACTTCCTCCTCCATCATCAATCTTAGATCTAATATCTCCTTTTTTCCCCTCTCCACAAGAGAAGCATGAGCCATCTGAATTAAAGATGGACTCAAGACACACCATCACTCATCGCCTTTAAACAGCTTTGCCACATACAGAGATTTTGTAAGTCCCTCTGTTGCTAAAAATAACATGGACAAACACAGGAGACAAAAAAAAGACAAAAAGGTAGACATGACAATTCTATTAATTTTATTAACTGTCATCAATCACCTGGTTTGAATGAATTATGTGTTTTTAAAGATGAACATTGTGCGCAAAATAGCGTTTTGAGGAAGGGCAAGATGTCACATTTAATAAAGTTTTGTTCAAAAGTTTTATTTGGTGTAGAGATTGATTTTTGAGTTTTCCATATTTGGTGGCATTCTGATGCAGACAAATACTCTGAAGACAATTTCTTTAAAGAATGGTGGCATTGCTCATCTAGGAAGTGTTTGTTTGTGAAATTTTACCTGGCCTGAAATCAGTCAGACTCAAAGGGTTTTCATTTATTACATCCTGCTGTGGCCAGTCTGCTCTTCTGGCCTCTGATTGGCCGGCAGCTTGAATGGACTCAGCTGACACTTGTCTCCCTGATGTCTCCTGGGCTTTATAAGGCTCCTGTTCCTCCCAGATCTTCACTGGAACATAACATGCCTCTGGTATGAGTTCTGGTCGGTTAAACTAATAGTATTTCCCTGGGTTCTGATACTTGCCTTAAGTTGCTACATGGACTTTAAGTGAAGGTAGTTTGAAAATCTTAAACCAAGTCCTGCCAAAACTGCATAATGCAGAACTGATGCATGATTATTTTTTCCCTGCTCCATTGGGGTGTTACGTTTCCTCCTAATCATAAATTAATCTGTGAGTTCCTTGATCCAAACAATAAATGTGGTCTGAAACATAACTGAATTGAAAACATGATAAAGGGAAGTAAAACACTGGAAAACAATTAAATGTGTTATTGCAATAAAACAATGCCTTTTGTATTCATAGGTACAAATGAATACAGTTTTTGTTAAAATCTTTTTTCTCTTTATTCAAAAGATCTTTTGCTTTTTTGTCCTGATATGAACATAATAGACTGAAAAAGCTGCAGTTGATTGTTACATTTGGAGCTTTTCATTGTTGACAAAATAATTAAAGATGTTGAATAAATGATTCTGTTAACATGAAAAAATTTTTTTAGAAACATGCAAAGAGATGCTTATTTTTTGGTATATCCAGCTTGTGTCACAATGCAAATAATAATAAAAAAGTTTAGAACTTTTGTGCACTACCCAATGACTACTGGAGCAGATCTCTGCAAGGAAAATCAGGTGAAACAAAATTCATTTATAGATTTTTTTTATTTGCATGTGTCAAATTCTGCAGCTAACCCAACTCAGAGCTATGTATCTCTGGAAAAAGCGAAGAAACAAAAAGATGAGCATTAAGTAGTCTCTTCCTTTGTTGGAAATCCAACTGAATAGTTGTCAGTTTTTGGTTTTCTGTGGGTTTACTGTCTGACAAGTTTAGTACCGTTTACCAGTGCCGCAGGTAAATGGTATAAAATATGCTTCATTCAAGTCATTATTCCTGACTCATTCTTCCAAACGCTTAGATCACTGCTGCTCTCTTGCTTTAGTTGGTCATCTCTCAGTCCTACGCTGGTAGTTAAACTGCTGCAAGCCTTCACATCAGGGTTATGTAACTATAAAGCGAGCGCGCACACGCAGAGATCACACAATGATGGCACTGAGTAAATCTGTTGAGGCATTGAAAAAGCAGTTTAATAAGCAGTTTAATCTTAATGAATGTATATATGCCGGACATGGCAGGTTAAAAGAAAAGAAAAGAAAAGAAATAAAAGAAAGCGAGCGTGCACACACAGAGATCACACAATGATGGCCTGTTTTCACAATGCTAGCGGATCAGAAAATTGTAGATATTTTTAACCGTGTCCCAGATCAATCATCTCTCTGTCAAATCCAGCAGTTAATTCAATTCTTTGTCTTTACTTTAAGATTGATAGGGGCTCTGGGTTCCACTCCCACATCCCCGTCTTACTGCAGTACTGTTGTTGTTTTTTTTTTTTTGCTAGCAGATCACAGAGGTCATCACAACTCCCACCGTGTTGTACTGTAGATACTCTGAGAAAACACTCACAGCCCACCTGTTGGCTTGTGATTAGGTTTTAGCAAGTCTGTGTTTTCTGTTTGGTATAAACTTTTTATTTCAGAGCTATATTTACTTTTTACACCTTATTATTCAGAAAAATATTGATTTTGTTACAGCTGATTGTTGTTTTTCTTTTTTTTTAAAAATAATTTTATGTTGCAGAATGTGCTGATCAAATGAACTGGTGAGGGGTCACAAACCAAACATATTTGACAAGTTTGGGTGTTGATTCCATATCCGTTATTGAATTTATTCAAGCATCATTTTCCCCCACTAGTTCATGATTACAAAGAACTAGTTCATTTAGTCACAATAGTTCAGCATTTTGATGCAGGCGTTCAACAAACACTTCTACTTGTAACCTGTCTTTTTTGCCAACTAGGGCCACGTTTTTTTAACTGGTTGAAGCATAAGTCCTAGTCAACCATTTGGCAGCACTAGTAGTCCAAAAGTCCAAACTAGTTGGCTTTTTAATGCACTGGTGGACCACAGGACCAAAATAACTATTGTCCACTCCAACATAGAAATGCTAGTCGACTGGTTGACGTGTTTTTACCTTTACGAGTTAACTAGTGCAGCCAAATATTGTCAATCACCTAGTAGTGCATCAGTTAGTTGACTAGTGCACATCAAATGTTCACTAGTTAATTTCTAAGGCCAGAAATACTCACAACCTGACTAGTGCGGCTAAATTTGGTATCACTAGTTAACTAGTAAAGCCAAAAATGGTTGTTCCAACTGAAAGTAATTGGCAAAAAAGTGTTACTAGTAAGGGTTTCTTCTACACCAAAAGGATGAACCAGTGCGACCAAATTACAACTAGAGAAGCGTAGTCGTGAATTAGTGAACACTTAATGTCATGGACATCAAATAAATCCATAAAGGACCTGCTAGACAAACACAACATACTTTGAAGGCCTATTAGGACCACAGAACATATATTTGTGTGTGAGAGCATGTGTGTACACCTTATTTTGTTGACTTTTTAGGATCTTTTCTGGTATTATCACCTACCTTCTCAGGACCAGTCTTTACGAGATCAGAGTCAGGTCCTAAAATGGTGAGAGCCATTTTTGGATTAGGGTTCAGTTTTATGGCTATGGTGTGAATTGAGGGGGATTAGGTTCCTACTGTGTGTGTTTTGAGAATGCATATGTGTATTTTTAGGACAACCTGGAAGAATTCAATCATTAATTTCAACAACGTTATGCTTTGCAAAAAGGCAAATGAGACTGAAATGATGTAAATGAGCTTTGGGAACAAGAGCTTGTATAATCCTGTTTGCGTAGCCTACACAGAACTCCAGTAAACACAAGCTTCTGTGTGTTCAGTTGGGAAATCATGCTTCACACACAAGAAAAGATGTGTAGGATATATACAGTGCTCAGGCTCAGGAATCAGAAAAAAATGGGACAAAAGAACATTTTCCATTTTGAAAAGCAGACACAGCCCATTTATTTAGGTCTAGTTGTAAAGCTGTTTTTACAGTCACTTTCTGATGGCTTCTATGATTTTATGATTACCTGTTAGCTGATGCAGAACGCCGCCGGCTCTTCTTGAGTCCACACAAAACATAAAAATATACCAACAAAGAAGACATTGCTCCGTTCAAGCTGTTTTTCATCTGAGGTAGCTTTTATGGCACATCTAATAAAAGGAGCCTAATGGAAAGATGTGCTGAACAACACTTACGCCCAGCAATCAAATGCTTTCTGCTCAGCGGTGCCATCTCAGCCCTGAGCCCTGTGCTGAACCACAAACCTCACTAGAGTTATTTTATCTTATAGATATACACCTCACTGGTGTATTATTTGTGTATAATTACACAGGCTATTATAAAACAACATGCATAGGAATGTTTTAGAAAAATGTTGTATACATTCAAAATAGATTAGGACAATCAAACAGTATGAAGCTGTCACAGTTTATTTGGCATCCCAAGTAATCGAGTTTGACTCTTTCCTCAAATGTAATTTAAAAAAAGACAAACAGACAACACTCTTTACTTTTACTTTATGATAAGTTTTGCAAATATGATGACTGGACTGTGATAAGATTGAATCCACAGTTTCTTGTTTTCCGCACAAACAAAAACGACTCTACTGCTTAAATAAAGCTGAACGCCACCACCTGTTAAACTTTTTTTTTTTACTTTAAAGTAAAGTTGTTTTAACATTAACTCTTCCTTTATTTGAGAATAACAGTCATAATGTAACAACCAACATTTTTCAATGATATTCTAAAATATCAGGGATTCAGGAGAGGTTTCAGGCCCATATCAGACAAAAAAACTGCTAAATGAAAACATTTAGAGGCAGCTGGTGCAAAGCAGCTTAAACAGCATTCAGTAAAATGAAAACACAAGCCTACATGTACTTATCTAAAGGTTTTATCGTAATTGTGTTAACATATATATCACCAGCAGGTGGTGCTTAACCACCACTGCTTTTTAACTTGTCAGTGGCTTTAAAACCAATTAAATGGCAACACCAGTTAAGTGATGTTGTTTAATTACCAGAAAAGCACTCATTTTCTGAAAACAAATCTTGATAAGTTTTGATATTCAGCACAACCTTTGTGTTTGTGTTTAAACTGCCTTCCTCTGCACCATCAGTCAGCATGGATGGTTTATAGCGAGCTGGAGGCTGAACCCAAAGATGTTATTCAGTCACATCTGGCTTTATGGTGGATTCTTGTGTGGTACATTGCAGAAAATCAGAAATAAACTAATTAAAAAGCAGCATGAGAAAACTTGTGTCTGAAAACCTTTCAGACACTGAAATGACTGTAGAATGTCTCTAAGTAGCTGTATCTCCTTTTAAATAAGGAGACTACAACAGGAAATGTCTACTAAAAGCCTGGTGATGTGACAAATAATTGCAAATGACTGATTATGAGAAGCTAATTTTTAAAAGTAAAAAAAGCAAAGCTCTCAGATAAATATTTAATTTTTTCATGGTTCCTACATAAAAAATGTGGCAATGTTAAATTAACACTATGGTGCTGATTGGATGCTGTTTTAGAGAAGCACTCTATCATATTTTCTGTGTAGGCTGACTTGGAAAAAAAAATTGAGTTTGTCTCTGCTGTTTGCAGATGATGTAGTCCTGTTGGCGTTGTCGTGCCGAGATCTTCAGCTCTCATTGGAGTGGTTCACAGCGGCTGGATTGAGGATCAGCAATTCCAAATCTGCGGCCATGGTCCTCAGTCAGAGAAGGTTTGTTTTACCTCTCCGGGTTTGGTGTGAAGTTTTGCCTCAGGAGGAGGAGTTCAGGTATCTTGGGGTTTTGTTCATGAGTGAGCAGAGATGATGTGAGGGAGATATGCAGACAGAGCATTGTGCCTTCTTATTGTGGACTCTCGTTTGTTGTGGAGGAGATGGAGCTGAGCTGCAAAATGAAGCTCTGTATATCAGTCGGTCTACATTCCTACCCTCACCTATGGCCACAATATCTAGGTAGTGCTAAAAAGAACAAGATCATAGATACAAGAAGTTGAAATGAGTTTCCTCTTCAGGGTGTCTGGACTCTTCTTCAGAAATAGGGTGAGAAGTTCAGTTATCCAGGAAACTTAAAGTAGACCTGCTACTCCTCCACATCGAGAGGCACCAGCTGAGGTGGTTCAGCCATTTAACAATAATAATAATAATAATTCATTCTATTTGAAAAGCGCCTTTCAGAACACCCATGGATGCCTCCCTTGGGAGGTGTTCTGGGCATGTTCAACTGGGAGGGGAACCCAGGGAAGACCCAGGACATGTGGAGAGACTATGACTCTTGGCTGGTGTGGCAATGCATACTCCCAGAAGAGCTAGAAGAGGTGGCTGGGGAAATAGATATCTAGGCCTCCCTACTCATGCTGCCGCCCTACAACTGAACTCCATACTCTATTTTGGCTGTATGGTTGGATACTACTAATAAAACAGCATCTTTACAAAATCCATACCACCACAGTTCAACATCAACAGATTTGACTTTTTCCCCTTGTTGTCTACATCCACTTAGATTTGTATCAGTTAGAAATGGATAAAAATAAATGAACCTAAGTAAGTACAAAAATACTGAGGTACAACACAAAAGCTCCACTTTCTTTGATTGGGTCATTTTACCATTTAAATATCCTGCAGCTATGATCTTCAGAGGTTTTGCCACAAATTGTCAAACATTTCTGGAAAAAAATTAAAACAGTGCAACAACTAAAAAACATAAAAGTTATGAAGATAACTAATCAAGAACCAAGAATGGGTTTAAAAAGTGGTGTTTAAGAATGTTTGTATTTACGCTAAATAAAATCATTAGATTTTGAAAAGTGAAAATGTCCATAAGACCAGTAAAAGCTGAAAGTAGATGGTAGAGTGGTAAACTCAAATTAAGGCTTCTGTTTATGTTTATACATGATTAATTCACACATATAGTTAAACCATTTTGAGGTCAGCTGCACTTCAAAAAAATTGTATTTAGATTTTTTTGATTTATTTAAAAAATAAAATAGGAGCAGTGCTTTTAAACAAAATTTGAATAACATTTGAAGTTGTCTTTGTCCCTGAGTCACAAATTGTCATGACCAGTTTCCCAGCATCTCTGGTCTCTTGTCTTGGTGTAGGTGTGTGCAGCTCCACCCCTCCCAGTCACCTGTTACTCATTGTCTGTCCCAGGTGTTTGTCATTCCCCTCATTAGTCTTTCCCTTTAAATGTTTGCCCTTCCTGTAACCCCAACACCGGTGCATTTTATGTCATCTCGTGCATGTCCTGGTCATCTTATTCACCTCCCAAATCCAAGGTATGTTCCTGCACCCTTGTATTATGTCCCGTGTCTCCCTCCTGAGTTTTCTGTTTGTTAGGTTTTGCTGCCACGTCAGCTTTTTGTTTTTGTGATTTAATAAATAGTTCATATTTCCTCAATCCCTTGTGCGTCTGTCTGCTTCTGGGTTTCTGCTCGAACCGAACCGTGACACAAATGGTCTTTATCTGGAGAACAACAACATATTCCACTGTATTTCCTTAAAAGACGTCCTTTTTCAGTATCAGGTTGTGGGTTGACTCACAAGTTACTTTATGTCATTGGTATCACCTTTTAAATGAGATTTGTATTACTGAGAATGAACCGTGTATGAGCTGTTTTAAATTTCTGGCATTAAATGTACCAGGGCTCAGAAAAATGTCAGTCAGTTGAGAGGAACAGAGATTCAGTGAATAATATGAAACGGTAAATGAGTTCATTTCCAATATTTACACTAAATGGTTTTGGTTCTGTGGAGGTAGAGAGGTATCTGGTCAGATTGGATCATGGGTAAACAACTTTCAGGGGAGTAGCTTGCTTACAGGTTACCAGGATGAACAGCAGTGTGGATTTGACAGCAGGTTGTGATTCCTAATGGACAAAGAGGAATGGAGGCAGGTGAGGTTGGATTGCATGTAGGTGGAGAGGCAGCAGGTGAGTATAATTTGCAGGTAAGACGTGGCAGCAGATACGCAGACAGCATTTTCCAGGAAGGCAGACTTAAAGGGAACAAAGAGTAACTTCAGAAAAAGCTTCAGAGGATCCACTAATTGACAAGAGAACACAATATTATTTAGGTAAAGTATACTTAGTGCAGCCAAGAACTTTACCGTGAGGCATGTCCAGTGAAGGTCTGATCCACAGTGGAATCCTTCCAGCAGTCATCTCAGGAAACAAGGAGCAGCTGAGATCAATCTGCTGCCACTCAATCAGGTTTTACAGGTGTGGCCATGACAGATACCACAAAACGCTCAGAAATCTTGGGATTGAACTGACGAAGTGTTTTGATGTAGTGAGCGGTGCCTACAGCCTCCTACCGGAGATGGACGTCAGCTACATAAATTGAATGATTTTGTAGGAACACTGGACTGCGTGAATCTCTGATTTTGACATTGTCAAACATGGATTCAATTTTCCAACTGTCAAAGGAGCCAAGAACTCTCATGAAGACACTTTTTTTTCTCCTCAGACTGCAGTCACATCATTAATTTCAACCAGTCAGAGACCTCTGAACTTATCTCCATGGTAACAAAGAGCCTGGAGCCTATTCAACAGTACTTTTGTTTTGCTCAGCCCCAATTATGGACAGATCAACCGCAAAGTCCCCAGGCTCTGCTTCCGCCATGGATGACGTGCTAGTGGGATTGAGAAGGTCCAAGAAGTATTCCTTCCACCTCTCGACAACATCACTGGTTGAGGTCAACAGCACCCCACCTTCACTGAACACAGTGTTAGTAAAGTGCTGCTTCCCCCGCCTCAGCTGCCGGATGGTTTGCCAGAATCTCCTTGGAGCCGATCGAGAGACTTCATCCAAGACCTCGCCGAACTCCTCCCACATCTGAGCTTTTTTCTCAGCAACAGCCAGGGCTGCAGCCCGCTTGGCCCGCTGATACTTCTCAACTGCCTCCGGAGCCCTATCAGTCCTACTGTCATTACCCACGTGAGCATTGAAGTCCCCCAGCAGAATAAAGAAGTCCCCAGCTGGAGCACCTTCCAGCACACTCTGCTAAAGACTCCAAGAAGGCCAGATTCTCTGATCAGCTAGTTGTAAGAGCTTGTCCCCCCACCCTAAGGCGCAGGGAAGCTACCCACCCATCTACCGAGGAAAACTCCAACACACAGGCACTAAGTCGGGGAGCCAAAAGTAGACCCACACCAGCTTGGCGCCTCTCCCTGTGGGCAACTCCAGAAAAGATAGGGTTCAGCCTCCAGAACACATGCTGTGCATCAAGGTGAGCCCAACTACATCTAGTTGGTACCTCTCAACCTCACACACAAGCTCAGGCTCCTTCCCCACCAGAGAGGTAACGTTCCATGTCCCAAGAGCTAGCTTTGGTAAACCAGGGTCAGAGCGCCAAGGTCCCCACCTTTGGCTACTGCCCATGGTGTCATGCACCCGACTCGTATGGCCCGGCCACTAGGCACTCGCTGACGAGCCCCTCCCCCAGGCCTGGCTCCAGGGTGGGGCCCCGGTAACCCATGTCGGGACAAGGGACACGGAGTTCCTTTATGTTTTTGGTCCATAGAAGTCTTCTGAACCGTTCTTTGTCTGGCCTGTCACCTAGGACCAATCTGCATTGGTAGACCCTACTGGGGGAAAATGCCCCCGACAGCATAGCTCCTAGGATCATTCAGGCACACAAACTCCTCCATCACAATAAGGTGACGATTCAAGGAGGAGTGCAAATATTTCCTTTTGTAATAAAATTAATTGTATTTCTTAATTCTTGTATATCTTCTAGTGGGTCAACCTGTGCTATGAACCTAGATTCCAATGCAAAAATCTAAGTAAAGGCTAAATAAACTAGAGCTAACAGTAATCTAAACGCAGCGCAAAGTACTAAATATTAATATTTTTATTTTTGCATTGAAGGTGTTCTCTACAAACCTAAACCTGTGTCATATCCAAATCTTAGCATATAAACAATAAAATGTAAAATTTTAGAAAATGGTCCTTGACAAAATCCAACAAGGGTCTACGTGATGTGCTGCCAAAATTATGTGCCAATAACACACGCACGCACGCACGCAC
>JAVKLF010000110.1:17608047-17619070 GCA_034783495.1 Millerichthys robustus | reverse complement strand
TATATATATATATATATAAATAAAAAATGTATTCACTTTTTGACCTGCTTTGAAAACCTTTTTGTGAATGCTTATTGCCCATCCCTGTTCTACTGTACGTTCTAAGAAGTTGTTGAGGTCATAAAGGCATCATTCTGTGTGAATGGGTGCTATGATTTGTGTCAGACCTAAACCTAGGCTGAAAGTATAATGAATTTTACCTGACACTTCTGTGTAGATAGATAGATGGATGAGTAGATAAACGAAACTGAATTTTTATATTCAATCTGGTCTTGAGCGTTTCTCAAAATAACAACAACAATAAACAAAATTGGCCAAATTCAAGCTATAAATGACATCTTTGTAACTTGTGAAACTCAGGCTTGACATATTTTAAACTTAATACATCAGCATTGATATTTTACACAAATTTATAAACAGTTTTCTCAATCTGTCACATTTAGGTGGTGGAGATGTCTGATAACTTGTAATATAATTTCACAGCTCATGGGGTTTTATTTGAGTTTGGCATTTATGTTTCCTTGTTTGTCCAGCTGATTGTATCTTTCAGAATGACATTACAATTTTTTCCCTTAGCTCAGTATTCAAAATTGAGTTACACGGTATCTGTGCTGCATAAAACTCTCAAACCTCGTGACGACTCTATGAGCCGACTTTGTGCATGTTTTTAGCATTGTTCTCCATAATAAAAGCCTAGATTTTGTGTCACGCTGAAACATTTCTGGGTTTTGTGCTTGGGTTTTAAAAAATGCAGTGATATGAGGGTGATGAAGACAGACGGAGCATGAAAGATAGTAGATTGAATGAGATGGAGGAGGGAGGAGAGTGAGTACTTCTGCTGTAATTCCTGTCGTCTTGGTAGGAAAGTTCTGTGTTTGAACAGCGAACGACGAGGCAGGGCAGGATGGATCTCTGAGATTAAAGCGCCCCGATCGTTGTTCTCACATCACATCCCCCTACCATCATGGGGAGGGGGGATTCATTTGCTCACATAGGGAGAGCCACGGTGAGCAGAAAAGAGAACTGATGGAAAATGGAAGGCAAAGCCTAACTTTAGGAAATGAATGCAGTTGAACTCACTCTGGTTTGTCCTGATGATAGACTGACACCCCTGGGAATTCACTACACGAGTATGAATCTGTTCAATTTTTAAACAGCCTTCTGTTTCTCTTTACATTTTCTTATGCACTAGTTATGAATTGTAAAAAAATAGAAGCGAAAAAGTGAGCATGAAGAATGATGGAGTATCATAAAACTCTCTCTACTTCATGGAATCAGTGAAATTAATATAGCGAAATCAACAGGTTTGTTTGTCTTCTTTAAAAAAATAGTTCAGACATTTTGAAGTGAAAATAACCTACCTGTCTTGTTGTTAGTGAAATATTTTACATGTTATAGGACAGATAATTAAGGCACACTTGGTCAGTCCCCCCTTCAGCGTCCCATATTAATGCATTGAGTACCTCCCTCTTGTCATTAAATGACAGGGTGCTCTCATCAAATGTAACAGAGCTCCCTGTCCACAGCCGGAGTGGGAAGGACAGGTCAAAATAATAACAAATATTATATTTTTACACTATTCATTAATGCCTTTTTATATTATTGTTAATGTATTAGGCTTACATCATCATAATGTTATGTTGATCTTTCCTGCAAAGATTATTTCAGACGTGTTGTTCAGTGTTTCATCTGTTGCATTAAACATAGATAAGACTGTGGACTATTTCTTGTTCTGTTGTTTTGGTATGAAATTATTCTATTTATATTTCGATAGAGGAAGGTCGTAGCTGCATAAAATTTCAATGCCACACGTGGAGTGATGAGTAAGAATTTGGTTCGATTGAAACAGCCAAAAAGTAGTTCAGAAAAGATTGCATATTTTAAAATATGAAAATTAATTTCAGTTGTAGTTCTGGAAAGGACGGTTGTGCACACAGTTGTGAAATTTGAATACCAGGCAGCTGTGTGGACAAGGAAGACATCTGCAGGATCAAAACAGCCATAAATCACTGGTGAAAAAATGATTTTCCATAGTATTATTACATAGTATTACTCCAATATGAAGTGAATCAACTCTAACTACATTACCCACAACCCCTGCGACTCTAATCCTAATCTGCAGCAAATTTATGGCACTTTCAGGGTTGTGTAACTCAGCTCTCCGAGCATGTAGAAAGTCACAAGCACTAGAGAAACCGATGGAAAGCTTGAGTCAAGCAGAATGAAAATTTAGTGCAAGTGCGTGGCGGGGCTCATGAGGGCCCCCAAATGCGGCAGGCCACAACCAGAAAGTACTGATTTCTCCCCACAAATATTGCCACTCTTCTTCCAAATAGACACGTGACACCTCGGTTTTAAGGACTCCTGCACTTTGTGAATTTGGGGCTGCTACATGCCGACAGTGAAAAAGCCTCATGGCTGATGCCATATTGGTTGTTTTACCCATTTTTTGTAATTTCCCCTTGGGGAAGAGTAAAGTTTTTTTTAAATTGAACTGAATTGATTTGAATCTATTAATATGGCCAGTATATTATTGAGCCACCACTGCTGACAGCAAGCATGTACATGCAACAAACTATATAGGGACCTCAAGCTGGGGTGCTGATGATTAAATGCTGTGAATTTGGTCGCACTATGTGAACATTAAGTCCCCCAAAAGATCTGGGTAAGGATGTACCCTTTCTCAGGCCCCCCAACATGTTGAATGCGAACATATCATACAAACAGTCTGATGTACCATGTCACCAAACTACTAATGCAGGTTATCACGATGAGAATGAGAAACAAAATCCAAACAAGTTAGGTGTGTTGCGGAAATGAGCACAAGAAATGCTAAATGCATCCTGAAGACACTGGGAGAAAAAGACATCTGATAGATTTATGGAATATTTTTTATTCTTAAATGTACTTCACATATTTTTACGTGTTTTTATTGAGACGTTTAGAATATTTTTTTTATTGTCAACATGCATCATCTTTTTAAAATTTTAATCTAATACTGTGATTAAGTTGTGATTTTAGAAAGACCAACTGTGGGTCCCTTTAGTTACACAACTTGCACTTAAAAAAACACAACCAAATAATGTTTTTATATTTAAGTTTGTAGGACTTCTCTGTTTATGAACCAAGTCACCCGGTTTAGGTGAGGACACATCCCTTTTTTGGCAGTATATCATTTCTAGAAGGCGTGACTTACTTCTGAATAATTTGTTAAAACTACTGTGTTGTGAACAAAGCAAGGCTTGTTGCCAGTGATCCTAAATCCTGAGTACTGACAGCGGCTGTAGCTGAGTGGTTAGGTTACTATCTCTGATGTGTGTCCCATCAGTGTATGAAAGTGATTAAAGCACTGACTAGTCTCCATAGAATGATTTATCTAGATTAGCTTTGTAGAGACAGAGTAACGTGCTGTGTGAACGGGTAAATGAGGACACAGATTGTACTGTAAAATGCTTTGGGTAACCTGGTTGGGTAGAACGGTGCTATACAAGTACAGTCCAGTTAAAATTTTCCCATTTACTCTGGCCCAGCACTTAAAAAGGTTGTGGTAGTCCTTGCATGTGCAAAGAAATATTTAAGTCTAATTTTGAATTGGTTTCCGGTGTATAATTCAGGTTTGTACTTTAAACATCTTCTTTCACATCAAAGTACAGCAAGATAGGTACTTGCATTTCATTGATTATACTACAGCATTTGATACAATCAAACATGAACATCTGATGACTCTACTTAAGGAACTGAATGTTAATGGGAGAGGCATAAGATTCACAAAAAAACATTTACTAGCAACAGACTGCTGCAAGAAAATCTAGAAACAAACTTGGTGAACCTGTGAAGATTAAGAGAAGTGTTTGCATTGAAAGAACAAGGTTGTGTACCCAAACCTGCCCACTTTATACAGTGTGTAAAGAGCCATAGAAGGAATGTTTGGCATCAGAGTTGGGGCTAAAAAGGCCAATAACATAAGCTAGATTGATAATACAGACCTTACTGCCACCAATGAGGGAGATCTACAAAACCTCCCGAACATTACTGGTTCAGAAAGCAAGACAATTGGCCTCAAGATGATTGCTGAGGCCAACTTCAAGACCAGATTTCTGCAGGCAAAACAAACATTTGCAGACCTCCGAAAGATTCTGACAAATATAGTCCTCTCAATAAAGACCTGGAAGAGATTATTGGAGTGTTATATCATCCACATTGTGAAATATGGAATCAAAGCTTGGACCATGAACCAAACCCTGCAGAAATGTTTTCCAGAATGCTTAACATTTCATACACCAACACAATCACCAAGAAAGAAGTGTTAACAAGAGCAAACAAAAGAGGATCACTTTGCAAAAAGATTGTGTAGGGAGATGCCAACAAAGATAAAGGGAAAAAGAAGCCATGGAAGACAGAGCAATAAGTTGACAGACAGCTTGAGCCGATTTATGGTCACAACATAAATCCTGCCTGCTGCAGGTAATGGAAGACAGAATACAGAACCACGGTTGGCAACTTCTTCTGGCATAGCACTAAGTGAGAGAGCGCAAAGACAGAACTTTGAATAACTTCACTTTGGAGAAAATGGCATTAGTTTTAATGGACTGAAGAGCTGATGGCTAGTTACAGCAAGGCTAAGACCAATGATTCCAATTTCAAAGGATTTTAAAGCAGTTTATGCAAACCCTTTATCTTATTTTAAAAACATTTACATTTATGTTGGTTTTGTAGATTTACTTATTTTGACAAAAATATGATGGTTTTGCTAGCCTTGTGTCAGGCTGCACCAGATGTGCTCCCCAAAATGTGATAGTAAATTACCGCAGGAATCTATGGAAACAAATGTATAATGCAAAACTTGTGGTGATGTAAAGTTTTAGCTCACTAGTTTGTCAGAATTAAACTTGACTTTGCCAAACTGAGTGTATTTAAAGAGCTACAGTATCTACAACAGGTAAGATATTTATTGCTTATAACATTTCCATAGAACTCCACTTCAAAAGATCTGAACTCTGTCTTTAGGTTTTGTTCCTGGATGGTAAACAATGTATGACACGGTCTGCACTGTTCTCTTCTGACAACACAACCTAAATCATTTGGTCCAGAGTTATTTAAACATGAAATGAATGCAAAGTTTCTATTTACACAAATAACACTTTTTCTTTAGATATAACAATTTTATGAAAGCACAGCTAACAAAGTAGAGAGAAAGCATCAAGGCATCTGTGTGATGCACAAAATGTGTTGATAAAAACTTTACTGAAGTTTTAAGAGTTGCAGTAAGATAAATTATGTGAACAAAAATTACCATAGTGATGTTAAGGAAAAAAAAGAGAAAACATGTTGCAACACTTTCTGGCTTGATAATAATAATTAGTGTTAGATAATAATTAGTGTCAGACTTCTCAACTCATGTCGAGTTGCAATTACACTGGATATAAAAGAGTGAAAAAACAAAGGAGTGACTTCAACCCTGTTCTGTACACACTTACTAAATTCATGTCACACGATCTGAACTCGTTCAAATGGAGAAAAAAAAGCACAAGTTTTTGACTTTTATGTCCTAGAGGGACATGTTGGAAATTTAATACAGCAATAAACCTTACTCTTACGACACATGTCTAAAAACAGTTGGCAGGATAACTGCATGTTTTGCACCACTGACAGGCAAATTAAAATGTTACATTAATGTTATTCAGTGCTTTTAGCTCATTAGTGTGTCAAGCTTAATATTAAAAGTACACTATCAGTGTGTCTCTAGGGAATATGCCTATGAATTTACATGTTAAACTGTAAAATTATACTATTTTTACATTGAAAATCATTTAATAAGTTAGTTTTTCTGTTTGGTGAGGTTGAACAACCTGCATCAGCAGAACAAAACTTATTCCTTGTTTTTTTATATTTGAACTATAACAAGGCAAACTGTATTTTACCCATGTTTATGAGGGTATATATTGTTACTTTGATTAAAATCATTTATAAATGAATACTCAGCAGACATTAAGACATGCTATTTTCTGTAAAATATTCCAAATGATTTGGCATAGTTTCTGTAATCCTGTTTCTTTTTATGTGCGTCCCCTCTGCTGGGGTTTAGGTACTGCCCTGATCCTGGGGCCTATGCTGTCTCCCCTAATCAGAATTCAGTTCAAATCAGTTCAACAATACTTTAGTCATCCCCGAGGGCAAATTACAATAAGAGTGAGAGAGAATAAGAATGACTCAAAAACCTTGATGGATAAACAACAATGTATGCATCAGAAAACCTCACAAGGAAAAGGGAAATTAGGGTACCACCCTAAAGCAAGGCCTGTGAAGGGAGCTCCCAGGTGAGTGCCAGGTGGTCGAGCCTTGGCTCCTGAGACATGCTTGGGCCAAACCCAAAATAAAATCAGGATGCCACCTCTACATGGGCCCACCATACGAGAAGGGCCGTCAAGGTCGGGGGTCATGCAAGCTAGGCAGCGGACATAAACTAGCTCTAGGAACATGGAATATCACCTGTTGTGTGTGAGGTTGAGCGATACCAACTAAATGCAGCCAGGATCACCTCTACACGCAGCTGGGGCACTGGAACACAACTCCTGGAGGGAGGCTGGACTCTTTTGCTACTATGGAGTTGCCCAGGGAGAAAGTCATCAGGTGTGTTGGAGTTAGATAAGACTCCGTCTCTTGTCTTTGTTCCTGTTTGTGGTGTTCACAGACAAGATTTCAAGGCACAGTTGTGGAGATGAGGGTGTTGGATTTGGGAAGCGTCGTCTCTGCTTTTTACAGAAGATTGGGTTCTGTTGGCAATTTGGGCCATGACCCTCATCATGCATGTAGTGTTTTGCAGCTGAGAGTGAAGCGCTGGGATGAGAGTGAGCTCCTCTAGGTCCGAGGCCCACGTCTTAACCAGAAATAAGTGGAATGACCCCCTTCAGGATCTTGTTCACAAGTGATGATAGCAGATGGATCGACAGTCACGAGTGCGTTGCTTTGGTCAGTCGTGGTAAAGAGAAAATTAAGTCAAAAGGCAAAGTTCTTGATTTATTAGTCTGTCATTGCCTAATGTACAGTAAGTGGTACGTCCTAAAATGTACAATGCACAGGCATTGCGATATGAAAAACAATTGTCTTGCCACTAAATAATGTAAGAACATTTTTTCATCATTATTACTATTCGACCAGTTCAAAATGACTTATCTACCTTGTTAAAGAAGCCTTGAGAAATTATAGATTAGCTTTACTGCACTGATCGCTAAATCAAGATGAAATTGAAGTATTTGTGTGGAAAGTCCCTGCATTTTTGGCATGTTTATGAGAGACCACTTTCTGCTGACTAAGCATGCGATACTTTAGATAAGTGTGTCTGTAATAATGTTTTCACTTTATTGCTGTTCTTGTAGCCACGACATCCACTTGGCTGATGTCTGTACACGTTCTGCCTAAAGGCAACAGCTAAAATCCTCCTGAATTCAGCAAATCTGTGTCTCTGCAGGGAAACGAAGTAACATCGTGTGTTTAGCTGTGACAGAGGAGGGCTTACCTGTCAGTCTTTTTTGAAATTATTACTCTGCATAGTATACCTTTAAAGGTAGAGGTGAGGAGGAGAGGCTGTCTGTCTCTAGAACACTGAAACTGATGGTGCCGGAGAGAAGATGACGGTTCTGCCTCCTATGCTTCCTTTCTGACATGTCAAGATGACTTCTGTGAAAAAGAGCTACTCAGCACAGCCTGTGCACACTCACCCAGGTGTAAGAAGAGATTGAACAAGGCACAGTGAAAACACCATACTTTTACCCAGTTCATTGTATGAGGGTTAATAAGTTAAGCTCCCGATGAAAACACAAAAAATAATTCTTGAACTGTGTTTCAGTTTCATAACCAAAACCTTGTGTGGCTTAATTTTAAATGTATTAACGAAGGATGATCTAAAATTGACCAAAAATACTATCAGGATTAAACATTTATAATTTCAGAGACTAAAATAGTCTTCCTGAGGGACTATTGGTTCTGGGCCATTCTTCTTTTGAAAAAATGAAAAGCCAATATTTACACATTCTGTTGCAGGGTATTGTGGATTTTGAAGTGCAAAAAGAATCTTTGTGTTGTTGTAAAAAGCACTTGTTGTAGTTTGGGTTTAAGTTAATTGTGAGGCTGTTTGCCACTAGTCTTTTTTTCCATTTACTGTTTAATTTCAAAAGTTTTTTTATATTTTAGTAATTTATCTTGTTTTCGATCATCACTTGTGTTTTTGTTCCACACTTGTTTTGAGTTGTGTTTATTACTGTCCTGTTCAATTCCCAGGTCTGATACAAAACTGTCCTCCTTACTTTCCGGTGCTTTTTGCCAGAACAGTAATGAGCATTTTCAGGTGTGCAAGCATTGAACTGGAAATAATATTGCTCATTAGTTTCCTGAGACAGACTACATTAATGAAGAGGATTTTAAGGCATCACACACAATGTGCAATTTGTAACATTGTAGAGAATCTATACACATCCCACTGTGCCAACTTACTTTATATTAATTTTTTGTTAGACTGCACAATGCTGTCAAGGGTGTAGAGGTGTTAGGACTCAAGCATAAGATTTGGAGGAAGATTATTAGTTTAGAAAATTGAAACTTTAATGAAGAAAATAAAAGCGCTGATGGTGCAGCAAAAGCCAAACAACTGGAACAGAAATGCAAATAATGAAAACAGAAGAACAAGGACCGACCAGAACCTGGGAACAACAGTATGATGGACTGATGAGTGACTGGAACAGGGACCGCTGGGAGGAGCAATGAATAAATAAACGCAGATGAGATTAATGAGTTAATGAAGATCAGGTGTGAATGATTAACTGAACCCATCAGACCTGGAAGGAAAGGAGCGTCTTCCTAGACTCTCTTGGAGACTGAGTACAAAGTGACTTCCTGGACCCTCTTGACTATAGTCACAGGGTGGCAGGGGTCCTCATGGAACTTGGGAACAGAAGCTGTCAGTTTGAAGTTCTGCTGGACCTCCTCAGTGTCTGTCATTAGATGAAATGGGTCCTCTTTGACCTCCTCAGGCTCGGAAACAGAAGCTGGTGGAGAGGTATCATCTAGAACCCCTCAAACACTGGAAAAAGAGGGGTGTCCTCCTGGACCATCTTAGAGACTGAAGACAGGTGGGCCAAGACCTTTTTGAACTAGGAAAGATGAGAGGCATCCCCCCTGAACTTGCTTGGACACTAAACGGAGAGGGGAATCTTCCCCACTCAGACACTGGAAAAGAAGAGAGTCATGCTTCTGGACTCACTCTAAGATCGAGTGAATGGTGTCCTCCTTGGACACCATCAGAAGCAGGAAGTTGAGAGGCGTCCTCCTGGACCCTCACTGTTTGAACCTGGGTATAGACACACATGGATAACAGCAAGAGCTAAGAGCTAAATATTCTTTGTAAATAAGAATATGTAGCTGTCATTCTGATAGCTTTTCTGCAATTTATGTATTTAATTAGAGCCTACAACTTGCTAATTCATTGCTTTGTGGAATTTTAGGACTTTTTCCTGTAATTTACATATTTAAATTATTCTTTGTGTTACATGATAGTTTTCTTGTTTATATCAATTTTCTGTGATTACAACTTCTTTTTGAGCTTGATGCTCTTAAACCATCTTTTTTATAGTCTTTTTAGTTATTGCTTATAAGTGTTATTTACTCTAGAAGCAAATTTCATTTTTTGTGAAATTAAAAACATTGAAATGCTTCTACTATTATTTAAAACTTTATTGTATTAGATCTACCGTTTTTACCAGAGTGTGAAACTTCCAACCCATTTAGTTTTAATTTTATTGCATATTTCAACCTCTACCTCTCCATTGTGTGATTTTCTGTGCTGATCTATTATTTGGCCATGATCTTTGTTCTCCAGTTTTTGCAACTAATGTGATATTTGGGTTTTGTTTGTATTGTGGGGTTTTCTTTCATTTTGTAACACCCATTACCAGTAAAATGTTCCCAGATGCCTCTTACCGCCAACATTTTCCTCTCTGCAAATGTAAAATTTGTATGCACATTTGTTTATTGTAAATTTTTTTTTACATTTATAAGTCCAGAGAACTCATTTCCCAAATGCATCTTGTTTTAAAGATGTTAATTTGCAAACCGTTGCTAACCATTAACCACCGGCCCCGATGTGTTTGAGGGTCATCCAGTATGTGTTTTTGAGAAAATTTTTACTATTTTTCAGACGCTCCTCATGTATGATATAAAAGTAATTTGCATTTGTTATTTATTTATTTTTTTTTGTGGAGTTATTTTTCCAAAAGTAGTTTAGATCTATTAAAAGCCCAGTTTGTGTATCTGCAGGCATGTAGTGCTTTCTAGATCTGTTTCTGTTTCCTTCTCTTCTGTGTTGTGAGGATATTTTCAGCCTTATGGTGTGAAATTCTGACGACAGACACTTCATGCTCCAATGTGTGATGCGAGTCAAAATGCAAATATTAGTCTTTTTGTGTTTCTTTCAGATATGTCTATGTTGAGTCTTTATTTTTCTCTGATTTACACAGCTTAGGGCATTTTGTTCTTTCCCACGTCCCCCTGGTGAACTTGTTTCCACGGAGTTATTTAGTTTGGTGAAGTATTCAACTGTATTTATGCCTCTTATTATTTGGTCCGTACGCTTACACTTCCTGTCGTACGCTGTGGAGAGTGGAGCAATTTGTGGAGAAACTTCTGGTAACTTCTGGTAAGATCTGATTAACTAAGATTATGGGCCCTAAGAAAAGTCCTGCCGTGGAGGATTTTGAGGAGATAAAAAAGGCGTTGGATTTTCTATCTGGAGAGACGTCGGCCATTCGACTCCAGCAAAAGTCCATCTTGGACTTAGTTGAAGGCGTTGCGACTGCTGAATGAGGAGAAGGACAAGTGGATCGCCGTTTTGGAGAACCGTGTGTCAGATTTAGAGCAATACACCAGGATGAACGACGTAATCATCACCGGACGGTGTGTCAAGCCCCGCTCCTACACCGGTGCGGTGGCAGGGCCCAGTCCGGCTGGAGAGCCGTCACCTGGCGTGACGGAG
>JAVKLF010000110.1:17556425-17570526 GCA_034783495.1 Millerichthys robustus | reverse complement strand
TAAAATCCTGCAGGCGGCCCTGAAAATATTTACTACATTTTAGATGCTGCTACTCTAAAACTTATTGTAGTATAACTACATATAACTGAACTTGATTTAAAAACAGCAGCTCAAACCTAAATATCAGGGATTCTGTGGAAGAATGAAAAATGCAGAGCCACAACCTTAAACATCTTGTTAAATTCATGACAATGCAGAATTCATATATATATGAGTATACTGTATGTTTGATTGTTTTAAAAATGAAGACCAAATACCGTAAAGGACTTCAGAAAGAAACTTCAGTCTTAAATTTTCAAGTAATTATCTAGAATCCAAAATGGCAGTATAAAAGTGTTCTTGATTAAGGGTGGCACATCTTTAGATTATTTGCCTTCCAACTATAAATCAACTTGAGCTCCATACAAACCATACAAATAACAGAACTTTCACCTCAGCTGCAGCTTCTCAGCATTACATTTCAAATCGCCCCAGAGAACCAGAACAGGGCCAGGGATCAATTCCTACTTCATTGGACACTAATTTAAAGTTGCTCAGAGTGATTCAGTTGGCTGCAGGGGCTGGTCCAGGGGTCCCTGTAATGAGATTCATGCTGCTTCGCTCTATCTTAAGCCACCACTGACATGCTGGATACATCTGTCCTTCACTCAGCCTGTGTGTGCTGATGCTTCACTACACTGAGGTCTGTGCTACCAACATAAATACTCCAACTACCAAGTAATTAATTCCTCTGATTGACTGAGTAATATATATAGATACTATATGTGCTACACTGAGTAGTTTCCCTGCTCTCACAAACACTAATTTTCTACATGTGTGAATCTGCACCAACAATAAAAGTGATTTACTTTTAGCTTTACTGTAATACTATGAGGCACCAAGTGTAAAAATAAAAGATTTAAAAAATGTCACTAACACATTTTCATTATTGAGCTCACTTTCTGAGTGGTAAATCCTTGTTAAAAATTTTCCACTAACAATTTATTAATATTTAGCTCACTGTTCTTACATTTTACTAATTTTCACTAAATGTTACATTTCAATGTTGAATAATATATGTAAATATAAAATTCTAAATCTAAAATGCAAAAGTCAAATCTTGAATGTCATGGCTAAATGTTGAAGTTTACATTTAAGAATTTCAGCCTTTGCTGGTAATTGGTGCTCAGCTCTTATAGCAGCTGCTATTGGAGGTGAGGTTGATGACGCTTCCCTACAAGACATCAAACCTGCAGTCAGTTTTTGAGCTGCACTTTAAACTGTCAGACCACTAAATTGTTTATGATGAACACTTTAATTAAAAATTGAAATGCCATCTTCAGCAGTGTTAGCAGCTGCACTAGCAACTTTAGAGGTTACCTTGTTTTGGTTCTGTACTGTGGATTGGCTGCAGTGTTATGAGGTTCTGTGACACAAATAGTAATTAGTCCCTTATTTTCTACAGCCAGCCTTTAAAAACTGTCTCCACTTACAGCTGAATCCAGTCTTTTACTCCAATCATTTAGCATTTTTTTATTGAAAGTTCTTACATTTGTTATCAAAGTAGCTGCAAAAACGGTTTCCATTCAGGAAGAGAGACTCTGACAGATCTACTTAGAAGACAAATTATAATATTTTTGCTTGACTTAACTGGTCAGTCTTTCTATGCATCATGGAGGCTTGTTTGAGTTTTGAACACGTCCAAAAAATGTACACAAGTTTTCTTTGAAATTGTTAGAGTTGTTGCAAGCTTTAATTTCTGTATTTCTAGAAAGCTACATCCATGAAGCTGACATCCAAGGATACAAGCCTAGATCCCCAGGTTTAACCAGAATTTTTATTAATATTATTTATAAAAATAAAACTGGTCCAAATCTTTTTTCCTTTGCTTTTCTTGGAAAAGTGCAGTCCAGTAGATTAAATCATAAACATGAAGATGGCTGGCAAGATAGGAACAAAGCAAGCTAAGTTGGGCAACAATAAAATGTTGAAATGCAGTTTTGAAAGCTCTGCAGACCAAAATAGTTTGTGATTTTCAAAATTGTACTGCACACCTTGCTGGTTCGCTTGCTTCCAAACATTTAGAATTCAGTGAGACTGCAGACCAAAGCTTAGTAAGTTACTGTTTTGGCTTGAGCAAAAACTCCAAAACTCTTTCACTGCAGCAACAACTGTGTGAAATAACTACCTGCAACTTTCCGAAATTGTAAGCAACCTGACAAAAACTCAAGCCCAAACAACTTACCTTAAAGTGATACAAAATCTCGTAAAAGTGAGTACACCCCTCGCTTTTGTCACCAAAGGTTTACACATCAATGGCTATATGTTGAGTTATTTTGAGGGGACAGCAAGTTTACACGGTTATACAAGCTCTGCGCTGACTATTTTATCAAAGGGTCATATCTTCAGGGTTCTCCCAAGAAAATATAGAATGAAATCTGTGCAAAAATGTGAAGGATGTATTCATTTGAGCTGCTGAGATACTGAGTTGTATTATTGTGAAAGGCTCATTTAATCACACTAAATGCCCCAAATATCATTTCTGATTTTATTTTTCATTCAAACTTTGCACATTTTCTTTATTTTTCTTTGAAGTTTCCAAATCATTACATATTAATTCTTTCTTCGTCCTTATCACCATCCAAACCATACACACTACATACAGAATGTAACGCAAGTAAATTGTGCATCATTACTAATTGTCTATCAAACACTGTGACTACAAAACAGTTTACACTTCTCTGCACCAAACAGAGCATCAAATCAAAGATTTTGCACTGAAGATTGGTGTAATATATTTTTCTCAAATTGTTTCAGAACTAAAATATTTTGTTTGTATTGCATGACCATTTTCTGTTGAGGAAACTCTGCAAGAAGCTTATTACTCAGTTTTAATTGGTCTGGAAACAACCTCATGCAAACTTAAAAGAATACAAATGAGCTTGACTGGATAAAGTGTTCTCAAAAAGCGAGTCTGACTCAAGCTTTTCACTGTGACTCATTTGGTGCAGAGGCTCTGAGTGTGTGTGTGAAACTCAAGACCTTTCGGTAGTTGTCTTAAAGCTGAAATTGCCTGCACAGTTTGCGTGTGTGTGTATGTATTATGACAGCGTGTGTGTGTGTGTGTGATTACTGAGAACCACTGAGAGCACCCCAGTCCACCCAGAGGGGTGGCAGGGGACAGATGGCAGGGAGGGCCGAGTGTGGAAGCTGCCAGGCAGCATTAGTCACAACCATTACTCACAGAGTCTGAGCTGGCAGACAACGAGTGACTGTGGTCCTGACGTCTGCATAGCAGGAAATACTTATCAACAATTTGCTCAGGAAAGAAACAAAAGGCGCAAAATTAGAAGCGGGCAAACGGGCTGTACAGAGGAAGAGAAGGATGGGTAAAGGGATGAGACTTCTTCATGGTGTCACTTGAGGCCTCATAGTCATCTTTATCATCACTGTCTCTGTCTGTTGGCGTGATATCAAACTCAGACATCAGACTGGCTTCCCCCGAGACTTCGAGTCTAAAATATCAGCAGCAGAAAAAAAACAAAACAACGTGAACTGGAGCCAGCGAGCTAACAGGCTGTGTGGACACTGAGGATGCCTGGGTGTTGAAAATCTCACCAACTTGTTTTTTCTTTTTCTTTTCTTGTCTTTTTCTAGTTATTTTTGAACAGCTGAGGACAAACACTACAAATGTGGTGTTGATCCCTGTCCGCCGGCGCACGATCTAGGCCAAGCTTTCATTTTCCCCTTTTAGAAGCCTGTTAATGAAGTCACAAACAGGCTCACCCTGTGGGATGTGCCCAGCCTCTTCTGGAAGGATGGAAGGAGACTTGAGGACTAATTGGTAGCACCCTTGTTTCCAGTGTAATTGCACTTATCTAGTAAGTCACCTTCGAGGGTCATTAAGAGGCTCCGGATTAATTGAGCACAGCGCTGCGAAGTGGAAGAGAGAGAGAAAGAGACAGGAGCCACGTAAAGCAGATTTTTGGCCCATTACACCAAATGCAAAACTTTCCCTGAGTCTGACACGTCGGCTCACGTGGGACACTTTCAATCAGTCCGCCTTAATCGCCCCTCTGCTGTGACCAACAAATGCTCTCTGCAGTTTTCTTTTTATAGAATTCTCAGTGATCATTATTTCACAGCGCTACTCCCACCAGCACACTCTAATGGGTCAGATACACCACTTTAAGAGCGTGATGGAGTAATGACAGTGCTTTTAGCCCGCCCGTGTGAAAGGAAGTGTGTGGAAAACAGGCAGCAGAGAGGCCAGAGTGAAATGTTTCAAGTGGGATGAAAATTATGACTATGAGGCAGTGAGTCTGAGAGGGCAGTGCAGTGCTGTACGCTCTAACAGCATGTCCTGTGCAGAAACTTGCACTTCTCATCACATCAAGGGCACACACAGAGCCTGCCCAAATACAGCTCAGGAAACCAAAAGTGTAATGAAACTCAGAGCTCTGGGAAATGACTACTGAGTGGCTTTTGTTGTGCTGTGTTGATACACCAGAAAGGACTGACATTTCTTTTCAAGGTCACCCATGTCAGAATCTGTCTGTGTTGGGCAACACTCTGCTCTCGTCTTGGGCGAGATGAGAAAACACCCCTCATCTGACCTGTGTGTACACATTTAGAGGCGCAAGAAAACTTCAAACAGACAGATTTGGGAAAGGTTTGGAATTATCGCCTGTCGTCAAAGGCAAAGAAACAATTCTATTTTTTGTGCATGTGTTCATTTGTCTGTGCAATTAACTAAATATCTCATGACCAATTGGAGTTACTCTAATGAGATACTCCGACAGTAATGACTGAAACTACAACAAATTACCTTTTGTTCTCAACTCAATTCAAGAAGGCTACAACTCAGTTTTACAGTTATTTAGATAAAATTTGGCATTAAGACACGAAGGTCTAATTTGCTGTGGTATAGCTGAAAGTCATTGAAACTTTAAGAACTCCAAGTTGTTGAGCTGAGCAGCAGGCTCCGCCTTCTTTGACTGAGTCCAGTTTTGTGTGTGTCTCGAGCCTGGAGGCAACAGACAGGTGGGGAGGTTTTTTGATGATTAGAGGAGTTTGGAGGCATTCACTCACAGGGCAGCAAGAAACAAACCATGTGTGAGAGAAGTGCTTAGAGGACCTTAACTTGGAAAAAGATGTTGCAGGACTAAGGCTTGGTTCAAAAAAGAGAAGAAGGAGCCGGTGAGCTTTCAATTGTTGGTTTTTGTATCTGTGTGTGAAGATATAAAGACGTAACTGTCCACTCCAGTTAAAAATGAAATGTTAGTCATTTTATTTCAAATTCAAGTTGCCAACGGTGTATTTATTGAAGTAAAGTTAAGAATGGGCATTTTTCTTAAAAGGTATTAAACCTAAAAGCAATTTGCTAAATATTTTTTTGATATAAGGAAGTTATTTAACTTCCTTAAATCAACAAAAAACCATTTAGCAAATTACTTTTAGCTATTTAATTGTAAGGTAAAATCCATTCCTGAGTAGTGCTTTAAAGAATGATTACTTCATTTGGGGAGCCTTAAATGTAGGTATTTTCAAATTTTTCAGGGAAATATTCTTGTGGTTTTCACCTGTTTGGCCTCGACAACCTTCAAAATAAAAGCAAGAAAATAAATATATGGATCTTGGTCATTAAGTGAAGTCCTTAAAAATCTTTTGAAGCAAGCCAAGGGGGGCAAACTGAAGATTAGAGCAAGAAAGTGGGTACCACTTGACATACTGTGCAACGTCCTCGCATAAAAGTTTGGCATTACGTTTTTGTCTGTTAGCAAAATATATTATGAGCCACTGCTCAGATTTGAATGAAACTCTGAAAGTAATCATTAAACATGCTGAACTACACTGTTCAAAGTAACTCGGTTTACAATTCCGTTTAGAAATCATATAAATGGTTATAAATTGGTCAGTGTTACATATATTGATCTCAAATGTGGTGTGGTAGTAGCACCTACTCTAAGCACCAACAGATCTCATGAGATCTCAGATGAGTTTGTTTCACATCCTTTACAAACTGCTGTAATTCTGTCCCTTCTCATGATAAAATATAAAAAGGCATTTCTTCAGCCTTTTTATTTTTATCGGTTTCTGTTTCACTTCTATGATGATGCTGAGTATGAAGCTAAATGTGTCTGTGTTTATGTTGGATGGAAAAAGAACTATAATTGGAGATTTCTGGTCAATTTTAGAAAACCAAGATAACAATTACAAACAGAATGTACTTTTAAATACATTTTAACTCTACGAGGTTTTGTAAGTCTTTTTTGTTATTTCAATCCACTTTTATTTCAAAATAAATGATTGTTTTTTTCCCCTCTCACTTCATTTATCTGGCAGTTCCTAATTTCTTTTCCTAATAAGGCTTAGACATTAAAATGTGATGACCTTTTATAAAAAGTGCACTGCTTTGGTAGAGATGATATTTCATAGATCCAGAGCACAAATGTTACGCTGTATTTTATCTAATTAGAAACAATTTTTGAGAAACCTTTGAACAAATGAAATGGTTAAAAAGCAGAGTTTTAAAATCTACATGAAAAGATTTGCTGTTTTAGTGTTTTGTCTCCTAATGTTTGTTTGGAGAAAACAAACACTGTGATGGAGTCTCTGTGATGGTTAAATGTCTGAATCAATCAAATGAAAAACAAAATCTGAAAATCAACTGTAGACAGATATGGTAAATCTCCACTTTCTTCAACTACAGCACATCTATTAAATCCAAGGCTCGAGGGCCAAATGTGGCCCTCCTCAACATTTTATCTGGAATATTAACGTATTAAATAGTTCTACTGCTTCTCTTTTTGCTTAAAAAAGTTTATTGCACTCAGTGAAATCTTCTCCTGGCATGACTGGAGACCTACTGAGTTATGTGTTTGCTGAGGTGGATAAGCGAAGGCGGCCATCTTGAAGGGAGCTGACTCAAAAAGCAATTAGTTGATGTACATGTAACGGTGACATTGAGAGTTTTATCTAAATCTATCCCGTGGTTCGTGAGATATTTTGCTAACTATCAAACAAACCTATGCAGATATGGGAGAAAAACATTTCTCTTTAACTGAAATATCCTACTGCTCCCAAAAAGATTTGCTGAGAAAGAGGAAATTAATTATTTTTCAACAAGCAGATGTCCATTAAAAAAAGTTAAGCTAAATAAATAGATGAAATAAAGTAAAAATGTTACGCTTTAGGGCAAAAACAAACTCTTTGCTTATGCTTGGAACTGTTTGTGCAGATTACATCTTGAAACCGTAAATCTAACAGAGACACAATTTAAATGTAAACATTTTGTTTCTTGTTTTTAGGAAACTACGCAGTGCTTTATCTGACTGTAACGACAAACTCTGCTTTGTTTTTGGATGAACTACATCTTTCTGTGGGAATATTCAGAGTTCTTGTATAGCTGCATACATTTTACATCTGTTGGTAGCTCTGTGTAATTTGCAATGTTTCCTTCATCACTTAGTGCTCATAATGCTTATTTTATGTCTGGGTATTGATTCTTTTATGTCCAAGTCCCTGATTGCACCCAAGAAACCAAAACCAAACCTCAAGGCAGATCCCATTTCCTGCATGTGCAACATATCGGTATTAATGTGTTAAACAATTTCTGCTTGTTTTGGAAAATGAAAGTCATCAGAAGACCTGATTTAGTAAAGAAAAATGTTCCTTTTTTGAGTTGCCTTTTACAATAATCACAACTTCTTTTAAACCCAATCAAAACACACATCAGAAATGTCTTAAGAACACAAGTTTGTCATGATTTCACACTGTGATTCATGATCTCTTTGGCTGCCTTGGCGGTTTGCAAAGTAAGTAGAAGTTTACACAAAGTTCTTCCACTAAACACTGTCTAGTTCATTTTAAGAGCAGAAACACTGTTCAAAACATTTTGTTCAGTTTCTGGGTCACAGACAGGATGGTGAAGAGAAGTAGAGATGACGAGGCAAACAGATGAGGAGAGCTTTTATGTCTGAGTTTAAGTTTATTTTGACCACAATGGACAGGTAGGTTTTCAAATTAGTGAAGTATCAGTTTAGGTTACACATATGAATCTCATTATTTTAGAAAGGTAGAGGCTTTATAACTTGGAAAAAGCAAGCAAGAAGTTAATTGGACGGGAGATGTATCATTAAATTTGACAATGAAGATTTTTTTGGGAAGGTAACGAGACAGAAAATAAAGTAGCAGGATTGGATGATATTCAGAAATACAGACAAAACGTCTCTTCCTTTCTCTTAATAAGATTCATTACTATAAAGTTTGTCATTTTGTTGGTTATTGCCTGCCAATGAAAAGTAAAAGATAAGCAATGTTTTTACCTCTGTGTGTGTTTTGTTTACTATTACATAGATTGTTTGTTTAAAAATTAATCAGAAAATTTAAGTAGAACGTAATCTATTTTGGATCAACCTGATTCAAAATGGCTGCCATAGCTAACAGACCTCAGCAAACCTAAAAATGGCTCTAATTAAGTCAGTTTTACCAATACTGTCCAAACATTTGGTGTGTTAGTAGTTAGAATCAACTCAGTTTAACATGTCTGTGCAAATTCTCAGTTATCCGGTTCATCTCAACAGCAAACAGCTTAAATCGGAGGCAACCGGACTTTTGGATCAGTTCTTGCTGGAACTCAGTTTAAGATAGCTTCCACAATCAGCTAACCAAAAAAATGGATACAATTTAAATGATCAGATGCCAAACTAAAATTAGCTAAGGTAGTAATAGAGTCATCCCTAAAATATATTCTTAAAAACTACATTGAAAAAAAAATAGTTTTAAACCTTGCCAATAATTATTAGTCAGGTTGGTCAGTAAAATATCTTTTAAACCACTGAACAGATTTAAGAGAAACTTTTCATAAATAATCATTGGATGCACATTTGCAACTGACAAAGTTGGGGTCGGGATCCCTCTGTGGGTCATGAAACCTCAAGTGAGGGTCCCTACATGACTTCCAGACATCAGTTTAAATGCAAATAAATTAACACAATATTTTTACTATAAATATTGCATAAAAATATATACAGTAATAATAATAAATGCAGTATCATAGTCATTTGATTTGCTATTAGCAAAGGTTTTATACGTGAACCATTAATAGGTCATAAGCTTTTGCCACTGTTACTTTGTAGGTGGGAAGCTAAAAGTTACCACTGATCTGCAGTGGACATTAATTAAAGAATTTGACCAAAATGGTTGTAGTGCCATCATTTCTCAACGAAACGATAAAGCCAGTTTCAAAGTCCGACATTTAATGTGGCAAGCGATCTGTATTCCTTCCAGAAATGCTAGGCTTTTCATTTCATGATACGGTGTGTCGCATTCATGGCCCATAAGTCCTATGGAAAGCTCAGTTCTTGGCATGAAGTCAGTTTCAAAGGTTTAAGATCAGCTTTTTCATTCTGATGGCTCAGCAGCTCATTATGACTCCTCAGCCCAGTGCAGGACAGAACCCGAGCCGAACAGAACCAGTCGCCTGCGTTCGTTTGCATGCGTTTGAGCTGTTCGAGTATGGCTGATGTCGAGCACTTGCTGAACAAACGGGAGGGCTTAACCTTCTCCAACGCTGTCAGATTGATGCATCTACCAGAGTTCTTGCTGTCTTTGTTGCCTGTTCGTGCAGCTGGATTAGTCTGGCGCCTCGGCTGTTTGAAAGCGGGGTGGTGGGGTGGGGGTGGATGCTGATGGGCCTGACCTTTCATTTGCGTGCTCCGCCGTGCATGGCACACCAGCAAAGAGAGGGGGCTTGTCAACAGCCGTGTGTCTGAGAACGAGCGTGTTTGTGTGCGCCCTGTAATCTCTTACTAAAACATCCACGGCTCTCTCATTGGAAAAGAGGCAGAAAGACAGACGAAAAGGGCACATTTGTGTCCTTCCCCTTTATGTTGTGTTTGTGTGTGTGTGTGTGTGTGTGGGTGGGGGTGGGGGGTGGGGGGGCTTTGAACAACTGCATTGTTGGAGTGAGTGAGTGAGTTAGAGTGAGAGAGAGGGAGGGAGGATGATCTGCTGTAGCAAAATGTCAACATGATAAATCCAACCTTTACAAGCAGTCTCTGCACTAAGCGAGCTCATGTCCCAGAATTAATAATCAGATATATCAAATTGTTTTGGAATAATTAATTCACTATGCTCGGTCATATATCCCCGCTGTGGGGTCTATAAATCCCACTTTTAAAACATGTTACACCCCGAGTGGCGCCCTGTGAGATGTCTTAGGGCGGTAAAAGGCACTTTTTATTAGCAAGGAGGATGGCTTCTGTTAAACAGGCCTCGCCGGAGCTAGTAGGGTGTCAGAGACTCAGGAAAAAGAGATCAATCTCCCCGACCTGTGTCAGGCCTCTGAAAAATGAAGTAGGAGATGGGGAGGGGCCATCGTGTCAGATGCTTTTTCCTCTGAGACTGTTTCTACCGGTGGCAGCTCAGCACTTTCCTGCGGTAACACCATGACGACTGGTTAGAGTCAATTTTCTCTACCCGACGAACCAAAACAATCTCTAACACAAAGGGGACTCGAAAAACAAATCTTTGAAAACATAAGTCAATAAAATAATGTATGGCATTGCAGTTCTCTGCAGTTCTCTGCAGGTTAAAAGCAGCTCATGTGCCACGGCAGGAACATTTCAGTTGTTTCTTAGGCAATCGTGTGTGTGACGCCACACCTCACGTGAGCTGTTTTCACTCATGAATTCACAGCTTTCACGTGGATCGAGACTTTCTTTCCATTTGTTCTCAACAAACACATGTCAGTGGGAAACTCTGCTGCAGAAGTGCTCACAGCTGGGCAGGTTGGAAAGAGAAGAGCAAAAGAGGCAGGGCATGATGCAAAAAGCAGGCAGTGAGCAATGATGCATTTTGTTTACAAAGTAGTGAATGAGGCTAGTTAAAGGTTCGTAGTTTTCTGTAGTTTTATTACAATGATTCGATATTTATGTACAGTAAACAGAAAAATTGGTCCACAACATGAAAAATTATATGGAACACCAAACTAAAACCTTAAAATTTTTAGTTTTTGCTTGTATTTAGATCATAAAGTCAATTTTTTATTGCCTGCTGCCAAGGACAAAAAATAATGTTTTTCTTTGCCTGTGTTATTGTTTTTGTTTTCTACTTAACAGGTTTTAGTGAAACTCTCAGAAAGTCATCATTAGATGAATGTCTACAACTGATTTATTTTTGGTCTTACCCATGTAAGATGGCTGCCGCAGCAAATTGTCACAGTCCATGTCTCTTTATGTGTTATCTGTTTCTCTAGTGTCTTTTTTTTCTTAGCCATCTGCGTTTGGGTTGTTTTCTGATTTCTGTGGTTTCCTATGTTTTACTTGTTCAGCGCCACCTGCCTGTCTCTGCTCACGCCCCGCCCCTGCTCACCTGTGTCTCCTCCAGGTGTTTCTTGTTTCCTACTCGTTAGGACTTATTTGAATTCTGTTTTCTGTTTTTAGTTTGTCAGGGCATTGTGTGTGATTGTGTCACGTTTACTTCCCGTGCTGTTCCTGCCTGTTACAATCCTGTGAGTCCGTCTGCAGCCAAGTCCTGCACACCCGAGCCTGATGAGTACCGTATACATATTTATTAAATCTAACAGAAAAAGGCCAACGTGGCAGCAAACAAAGAACTAAAAGCTACCTTGTTGAATAAAACACACTGAGGGAGACCACGCAGGAGACACGAGCAGGAAAATTGGGCTGGAGACACGAGCGTGAACACCGAACACTAGCAGACACCAAACACAGTCAACGAACCGACGAGGAGGAAGTGAGGAAGAACCAGTTAAATACACACAGAGGAGAGAGGATAATGACCAACACCTGGAGGGAAAGTTTGATGAAGACTATGGACAGATGTGACTCATGAGCAGAGAGAGAGAGTGAACAGAGGGAGAAGACATATGAGGCCAGAAAACATGAGAAACAAAACCACAGGAAGAAAACCTCAAATCCTGACACCTGTAGGTACTGTTTGCTGCTCCGTCAACCATTTCTTTTGTAAAAAAGGTTTTTTTTGTACTTCTGATCTTCAGAGTTCTTTAAAATGCATTTAGGGTTCAGGTTAAAAGCCAAACATGATAAAAATGGATCATAGCAAATCCAAACATGACTCCAACTCCATCAGTTTGAAAAATTTTGAGCTACACTTTTGTGTGTTTGGAGCTGAAACTGAACTGTAATTTATACGCTGAGTGCTAACCGATTGTACAAAATCTGCTTCGTTAACTATCGAAATTACCTTCTTTTAGAGTGTTAACTATCTTATCACTAACTAAATATAATTTTTTAAACTTTCAAAAAGTAATGATTGGGTGTACATCTACAAGTAATTACCTTTTGGGGTCACTGGCTTACAAAAGGACAAGAAGTTTTCCAACCTGAGATAAAGTTTTTAAATGTTCTTCCTTTTTTACTGTAACCATCTGGTACCTGAGAGCCCTGAAGCAGCAGAACTCTCCTGACCTAACAGGAGAAAACTTTTATCCAACTAGGAAAAGCGTCAACTCTATTTTGTTCTTTTTAGAAAAAATAACCTTGTGACCAAAGTGTGCTGCAACACCCTGTCTGTCCTCTGACCTATGGGATTTTCAGACAATAGTTGCATCTGCTGAACCCATACTGCCTAATTTTCACAGAAAGCAAACAACCTGCTCAGATTTTTATTAAAATGTCTCCCATTTTTCAAGGCTTTTATTATTAGGCCTATGTATTTGGTTTTCTGTTTTTACGTAAGAATTGCCTATGCAAAGCCACAGACAGTTTTATAAACACAAAGCTCATCCAAAAATGGCTTAATAAACATGTAGGATAGCAGTTCACACACTGTAAATATAACATCGTTAAATCAACACCATTAGTGTTAATTTTACACTGTCATATTTGCTGTGCAATAACTGTCAGCTGTCTCTCATAACAGAACTGTAGACAATAAGAAACAACAAAAAAAAAAATGGTAGGATCCACTTGAATGGCCCACATATTCAAATAATCGTTCAGTGTAAAAATGAAGTTCTTGGAAAGTACAGATGTTGGAGAGCTGTTCAATTTTTAATGATTTATAAAGTCACTACGTCACCAAGTAGAGCTGTTCCATATACAACTGCTACTGTCTCCCCTCCTCTTATTCTTCTTCGTTTAGTTGGAAATCAAAGGAGAAGTCTGAGAGTCTGCATCTGAGGGGGTAAAAATGGAAAAAAGGAACGGCTCTCAATTGTCTGTGACTTGCTTCCCATTTTCATTTTAAAGAACCATTCACAACATTAGGACTGTTTGTGAACATTTCATGTGTAATGAAAAGGTCTATGAACTAGTGCTTGACTGAAATGCCAGAACAATTTTCATATTTCACGAGCAACTGTAACCTACAACCACATCCTCCCCACTGACACCCATCCCAGTGTTGCCAACTTAGTGATTTAGCAGCTGGATTTAGCAAGTTTTCAGACCACTCTAACAACTGTCTGACTCGCTGTAGCCTCAGCGCAGCAACCCGACTGCAGTCAGAGCTGAGAGGAGAGCTGCTCTGCTCTGCCTCCATCGCTGCAAATGAACCATGCATTTGCAAAGGTGCTGCTGCTGCTCCATCCTGGCTTACAGAGCATGATGTAAGTTTTACTATGAGTTTTTGGGTTTTTTTTTTCACTGGCACTATCACACTAAAATAAATCATTGGACCTGACTGCATTTCACTCAGTCTCAGTCACTTCCTCACTTCATCCACCATGTGCGCCTCTGTGACTTCTAACATTCTGCTGGTTAGTGATGTGTCAGTCGCGAACGATCTGGCTCTTTGAAGTGAACGATTGGAACCGGCTCCACAATGGGAGCCGTTTTAGGATCCTATTTGGGAGCCGGTTTTTTTTTCTACAGTATATCGCTATCTCTCCGCCTCCCTGTCGTTGTGCTTTGTGCTCTGCAAGTGCCAGAGGCGACGGTTTTCTTCTTCTTCTTTTTGTTTTATGGCGGTTGGCAAACAACTTACAGGTGCAGTACTGCCACCTTCCGGGTTGGAGTATGTATCACATGCTTATAACCTCCCCATAGTACCCATTCTTTTTAGAAATCTAAAAATACTCTCAAATATTATATCTCCTGATGATTTCTGAAACATTTCTTCTAAATCTAATTTA
>JAVKLF010000110.1:17541434-17552483 GCA_034783495.1 Millerichthys robustus | reverse complement strand
AACTACACCGGGAATGTCGTCACACGTGCTGAGAATACAGCGAACTGAACCGGGAGAATATTGTCTCGCTCTCATGAACGGTATCGCGGCACCGAACTTGGCTTACGTCACGTCCTAGGGTAATTCTCTAAACAATATTACGCATAAATACAGAAAAATGTCTGTGCCTTTTATACACACACTGTAGAGTTCAGATTCACAGTAATCGTAGCAATTTTGCATCTAAGCAGCACGCAAACTGAATCTGCTCCAGGTGAATGTCGCAGGGACAGCGCGTAATGCGGAAGTTGGCAGAGGCACGCCGAAGGGAAAAAAATTGTCATGGACAACTTTTTCACCTCTGTGCAGCTGGCCCTGGATTTGCAGGTGAAAAAATCCAATCTTGTTGGGGCGATGAATAAATCCAGAAGAGGTGCCTCCTCGTGTTCGTATGCAAATGCTGCTCCACAGCACAAATGTGCTCAAAAACACAACAGCACCCTGACCATTTACCAGTGCTAACGGCAAAAAAACCCCAAACATATCAAACACGTGCACATGCACCGTGCACATATCAGCTGGATCCCTGAGCGGCCCCAAAGCAAAACCTGAGCCCGTGGTTTATTACAATCCAAAAAGCGCGTTGATGTGTTGGATTAAGCACTTTGAAATGCCTTGCTGCTGAAATGTGCTATACAAATAAAATTTGATTGATTGATTAGATGCTGCGTAAAAGCAGCTATGTGGAGATGGCGAGTAGCGGTGTTGTATTACATACTGGACATGGCAGCAGTCAACGCCGGGGGGCTGCTGTACAAAAAATGTCTAAATCATAGAGGTGAATGAACTCCATGCAGATGCGCACACGGAGACCTCTCCCCCCGCTGCACTAACATTAGACTTTCATATTAGGGTGGGGGGCCACGAAATATCGTCTTGCGAGCCCAAATGGCCTGCGGCCCACAAGATGGAGATCCCTGGCTTAAGGCAACTCAGTTAAGGTTTTGCTAATGAACTGGATAACATGCTGTATTTTCTATGGCTTATAGAGACATATTTTTGCAAAAGAAATATGGGATTTGATTTATGAATCTTGATTGATTGTGAATTTAAAGGATGGTAACTTATTTTTGTGTGTGGCACATAGGAGAGACTGTTTGTTGGCTAAATCTGACCTTTAGGCAAAAGGTAAAATGGCTAATATTTACCATCAAACTAATCTAATTTCAAAACTCTAAAAAGTAAACCTAAGAAAAATGAATTAAAGGGTTTTTTTTGTGCAGCTAATATTAGTCAGTAATGATACTGGAGGTTTAGATAACAGTATAATATCAAACACATCCATTGTTGAATAAAAGAAATATCTGCATGTGTAATTAAGAAGAAAATCAAATATAGAAATTCCACACCACACTTGTTTGTTTTTTTACATTTTCTCAACAGGTCCAAGTTATAATTTCTGGGCGTGAGTTGTATGGGAGTCGAACTCTGTTTCCCCCATTTAATTTGAACCATGGTCAAAATAATCATAGAGCATTTTTTTAAGTTAAATATTAGGTTCTGGTGCCATCAGCAGGGTTGCATCTGTATCAAAGCACCTTGATTCAGAGAAATTTTAGATTAAGCATAATCTTTTTCTCCTTTTGTGTCGGGCTCATAGCAGTCGCTGTGCTTCCATTGTCTGAGCTTCAGAGATGACAAGATACAGCCAAATGAATGAAAGAGACAGGAAGTGATGTCACCAGTGATAAGCAGTAAAAAAAAGACACCATCAGACACCAAAAGCTACATCGTTTGAGTCTCCGTCTTTGGAAATGATTTTCTTCCTTTTAGTACCAGCTCTCTTCCCATAGCGCGGCTTATCTCACAACAATAATTAAACCCTCGAGGGAGTTTTTTTATGATGGACATATAAACCTATTTAAAATGGAATTAAAGATGTTATCACATGGGCTGACATAATGAAATGCTTTGGGGGGGAATCACAATCACCAGGCTGTTCTTGCCTTGCGTTCACTGACTGAATTAAAAGGTAACAAGCTTAAGATTATACAAACCGTTTGACTTGTTGCTCTCTGGATTGTTGGTGTCAAAGTGATAAAAAAATGAGTCTGTAATCATGGTGGTAGGATGTGTAAGATAGGAACTCTCATGAGAAAGATGGACTCTAGTATTTACATTATGTTGCAACTGATCTAAGGATTTTTTTCCTAAGTTAAGTGAAATAATTTGCCTTATTAAACCATGATTTGTAAAGAAAGAGATAAATAAAGACACAGATGAAGAACAGTCTATGAGGAAGCATCAGACACAAGAAATCTTAGTTTTGTTTCTAGGCTGTTTTTTTGTCTTTTCTTTTTTACATGCAAGATCACACATTCCAAGATCTCTTCATCCGGGTCTATTCCTTCTGCCGGGTCGTAGTAACCCGTAATAAGAGTTTGTAGGAACTGTTCCATTAGTCTTTTCAATGCTAATGACACAGAGCGTTTCTCTCTGATGCACAATAATGCAGAGCTTGGAGAGGGTGGGAGGCAGTGTGCTGCAGAGATAACCAGTATCTCATTAAAAGGAGCACATTCAGCTCTCCTGCTCATCCAGCCAGGGCTTTAAAATAAGGAGTTGCACAGAAAAACACTATCGGATTAGCTATTTCTAATGACTGCAAGTGACCTTTGGCTTTTATATGCAACCAAAAGGTGGACTCTGCAATGTAAGCAATGTTTGAGTTTTGGTCTATTAACTCCCAGAATTTATATTGTTTGTTGCTAAATAATTTATTGTCTGAACCATGATGCAATCTTACATTGAAAAAGTAACTCAAATGTGTTTCAGTAGGAATTTGTGTTATGAAGAAATCACATCTAACAAGCTGTAGAACCTCATTGTGGATAAAAAGGGGACATCTGTCAGAAGTGACAGACTAATGGCTACTTCAAATATAACAAAAAAAGTGATTGTTTCCATCTTAAAGGGGACATGTTTAAATCTTTCATTTTCACATTTAAATCATGCTCTTGTGGTCTATATAAATTGAAAAAGCACTTGTCCTTGTAATTCCACATGGCCCTCCTTTACCCCTGTTCTGAGGTGCATCTGAGAGCAACTTATTTTTCTGTGGTCACTTTAAATGTAAATGAATGCACTTCACACCTGGCCCCACTCCCGGATTCACTCCCATTGATCACTGTCCACTCCACCCCGTTTAGCCATTTTTGTGATTTGAGATACAAATATGTAGCTGCAGTGCAGAAACTTTTTAATTAAATTGATGACTTGCGACCTGTCCAGGGTGTCCCCCGCCCCTCGCACTGTGACAGCTGGATATGGGCACCAGTGACCCTGAACAGGAAGAAGCGGGTAAAAGATAATGGATGGATGTCAACAACAAAAGACTTGTCCATTTAGCCTTACATCTTTGAACCAGAGTCTGACCCAGAGTGAAGTGAAAATGTAGAGGAGAAATCTGCAGAACTGTGGATAGCCAAATTGATCAACAGAACGTATATGCCTTAATTTGAAAGTGCACCTAATACTGTTTAGAAGACATTAGGGAATAGAGAAAACTAAACAGACCAAAAAGTCTGACCAAACCAAAATACTATATAAAGACATCTACGCAGAGCTGGGAGAGACTAAATTCAAAATTTTGGCAGTCTTAGAGAATCAAAGAACATGTCTAAATGTATTTACCAGCTAAAAAAGTGGATTTTGTATGGTATGTTGCCTTTATATTACTCCAATTTCCAAAATTTTACAACCATTTAAGCAAATACAATTTTATAAAACTGTAAACTTTACATCACAGTTATTTACATCAAATTATTTGTTTATGCGTAAGAATACATGGCACCAACTACAAAAACATAATGCTTCCGGGATGTTAAAAGGTCATGTTCAGCAGAGCTTTATGAAACTTTTACCAAAATAGCCTTGACTTGTAGCCTGTTATCAAATTTTGACAGTTTGGTCCATTTTAGGATGGCAACAGTTTGCTTAAAAAGTGAGTTCATTTAGAATAAAAATGTCTATCCTGAATGGACCCACGTCCAGAGCAAATTGCTACCATCTTACAACAGTGATTCTAAATTATAGCAGGTTACACAAAAAGTTTTTATTTTAACTTGTACTCTGCAGTTACCCACAAAGCAGACAGGTGTGGGCCAGATCTGGTGTCAAGCTGGTACTGTTGGCATGACATTTAATACGTGAGCCAGGGTTGGCAATCAGGGCACAGTTGTCTTGACTGTGGGTAGATTTATGTAGCCCAGAGCTACCAGTGCCACAACTGTTTTTGAACAGACAGTACCAGAGTTCCTTTTTTATTTGTTTAATGTTCTTGAATAAGAAACTTAGTAACATAAGAAATGTAAATGCGAAGATTAAATTTTGTTGTTCAGTCAGAAGTGTGTTCTTCATTTTCATGTTAACATATTCAACTTAACAATAGATGGCAGTGTTTATGACACGTTCGACTGGGTGTGGTGTCTGGACTCTGTAATGTGCAGGCAAGGAAAAGAGACTAATTTCACTGTTGGTTATCACCTGTTCAGGCAGTAGTATTGTATAAAACAATAATTGCTGTTTTGCTTCAGTGTTGATATGTCAACAGATGCCACTGGAATTTGTTTTTAATCTCTTACTTTCCCTCTTGAAGAAGAATGACTCATTTTGTATAAATGAAAAATGAGATTTAAGTAAAAAAACTGAAGATGTCCAGACCTCACAATGCTAAAGAATTAATTATCTTTAGTGTTTCTGTTACCCTAATGGCCTAAGTGAAATTGATCCAACAAAAAAATATTTGGTTATGTTGACTAATTGGTTTGATGTAAATATCAAATTTTGTTTGCCTTTTAAGGTTATCAGGCTATTTTAGTCATCTTCAACATCCTACTCAATATCTTGTTCAATATTCTCTCACAACTTACATCGACCTGAGCAAAATAAATAAAATACCATAAAGGCTTTGCAGAAGTACTTCTTGTACCTTTTGACCAAACAAACCTCTTATTTTGAATACATGTATTGCCTCAATTTCTTTCAGTAAACACAAAATATTGCATGTTTGCTTCCATTAGTGTATTGTATGCTTGTTGTTCAGCGAGGAGAAAGGATTTCATATTTTTTTTAACCTGCCATCTGACTGTTCATTTCAGCAAGTAGGAGGCATCCGTCAAAGGTCAGTCTATTCTCCCGCCTAAAGTGGTTGGTTTAGGATTAAATCCATGTATCAGAAATTATTATGCAGTAAACACAGAGAAAACGTGACTAAAACATGCAATTGTTTTCTTTCTTCAAATCTGCTGTATCACATTCACTTCATGGAGTATTATGCAGCAGTAAGTAGTGGTGTCCCCATGCTGACATTTCTAAAAGTTTTCATACTGGTACAGAATGCCTTGATAACTGGGACTGATATGAAAGCTTGTATTGATACTGGTGTTGGTAGCACTCTCAAAATGCACCCAAAGGTGGAAAGACTCAATGGATGAGGGCGAGGTGCATTGATCCATTTAAAAATGCCAGACAGTTGCTTTAGTTTGAGGTCCATATAACTGAGGCTACAATGAAAAACATATTAATTTAATTTAAATTTAGAATTTCATTTTCTAACTTGCTGACACCCAAAATAGCCAAACTATTCCTTTTACCATATCTGTCCAATTGTCTCCCCAGGATCGTGTCTCTTACCTCCCGGAGACAATTTGCACTGTCACTTGGTGTCCAATTTCCCCAACATTTACTGCACAATTTAAAACTCATTTTCACTGTAATTCCACAGTTAAGCACCTTTTCCTTTTCAGGTTAGATTCTCATAATCCTCCATGTGACGTATTCCTATTGCTTTTATAAGCCATTCCAACCTGCTGTTGCTTCAAATGTTTTAATTAAAGAAAAAGGAAAGAGGAAGAAAAGAGCTACGGCTCTAACACACTTCTAACTAAAGTAGAAAGATGCATTTCTGGAAATGATGCAATTTTAGATGAAAACTTACAAAGAGACAATGCTCCGATTGTACTGTTCAACACAGAGAGACTCTTAGATTCAGTTTGACAAGCAGCTCACATTCACATCAGCAGAGGAGGAGTTCGCACCATTAGGGACATTAAATAATGTGTTGCACTCCTGCACTCAAGGACTGAATCATCAAATATTCATGGAAACCAGTCTGCACTTGTGTTCCTTTAAACACTTTCTTCAAGCAGACCCTTTCCCCTCTTTGCTAGTTTATAATTTAGTCAAGGTTGGGTGACTCTCATCCTAAAGCCTTGCTGAACACTCTGGAGATGATAATAAAGTTTATACAGGATTTAAAGCAATAGTTTGGATAGTTATAAAGTGATGTCACATCAAATAGTTTTTAATAGTTAAACCTCGTCAGTCTTGACATGATTCATCGGTGCATGAAGAAAAAGTCAAACATCTTATCAGTTCAAGGTCAAGTTGATTGTTTTCCAAAGAGGTGCTTGTTGTTTATCATTTTTCAGGGTTGTAAAACATTATTCCTTACAAATACATACTGCTATGAGACAATATTTACTCTCTACATTTTTGCATGTCTGCATTTCTTGAGTTAGTCACTTTTTTTTATAACAGCTTCTGTGTATCTGTGTGGGGTGCTGAGTGTTCATACAGTATGTCGATGCTGAGGTTCCTAATGTATCAGTCTGCCCGATCAGAGTGTCTAGACAGTCCAAAAGATTATTCAACTCCTGGAAGACTGATACATTTGCAACCTCTGCACCATTGGAACATGGTCTGTCTAAGTTCAGCAAACATATATTTGTGTATTCACATGAACAGATCAAAGAAAATGGCAGAAAACGGCAACGGACTAAACAAACCGTGTCGTGCAAAACTGGAAAGGGTTAATGTTAGCTAATGTATCATTTTGACACCAATATATCCTTATTAAGAGAATTGTTTTAGGAACCTAAAAAACTATAAACAGGCATGTGTTTGGCAAACCTTTAGCCTAGCCAGGACAAAATCTCTATACTTTGAGAACAATTGCTGTGAAGGTACTGAACTATTTGATAGTTTGGTCTTTTAGAAGAGATGTTATATCTCTTTAAAAGCGTGTGTAAAGCTATTGTAAATGTGAAAGTTAGAAACCAAGCAGACAGAGCTATCAGTATCTTCTGCTTCTTTTACTATGTGATACATTGTTTACTGTTAGATGGGGAACATCGCTGCACTTCTGGACTTGAAGATTTATTTAAGCCTCTGAAATAGTGTGAAGTGTGCTGAATCATCGCAGGAGGATGAGAGCTTGTGAACGATGGCCTTGGGATCGAACTGGATCTGATTTCTCAACATGTCACAGCTGGGTACATGGATTCTTTGGGGTCTTATGTGTAAATATGTGAGAGCAGATGATGGGGGATGGGGCTTGGAACTGAAGGCAATGAGAAGGAGGAGGTTGGCTTTCCACCATGATACTCCTGCTCCATCCCTCAGATGTCTTGGAGATTTATATTTTGGATGGATGCTCTGCTAGCTGCAATATTGATCCCTACTATAGTCTATAGGTAGCACATGCCCACTCTGTGCAGGAATCATAAATTACTACACTGAAATAAGGAATGCCTACCATCTCTCACAACAGAGTAGTCAAGTCATCATTTTTTGCCCTGCAGAATAGAAAATGAGCAGGTTTGAGTGATGGCTGTTGCACTGCGCAGCTGAGGTCAACAGAGGAAGGACGCCGCTCATCCATATCTGGGATGTTTACAAGAAATCTGCAGAAGGGGGTCAAGCCATGCCAGTGAGGATTTCACATTTTCAAAAGAACAAAACCTCAAGCAACGTAATAAATCATCCAACGTCATTTGGTGTTTTATCTGCAGAACATCAGCGTCAGATGGGAACAAAAAAAACGTCTCATCCTGCAGAAGGTTTTGATGATAATGAAAATGGAAAAGAAATGCAGATCAGCACTAGGAGTACGATGAGAAATTCAGCAGATTAACCTGCTGGGTCATGCAGACGTATTGATCTATGGGAAGAGTTCACCAGCAATAACCTTCATGATTTCTGCAATATAATTAAATATGAATTATCACAGACCGTTCCCACGTGTGTGGATGAAGAAACGTTCAGGAAATGTCAGGTTCTGTTTCTATGTTGCAGATGAACTTGGGAGTAGCAGAAACACAGGAACAAATACTGCTAAATGTCGATTTTTCCTCATTTACCCAGTTCAAAAATCACATCTGCGTAGTGTGCAATCAGATGTTTTTCTTCTAATCTAAAATAATTTTTTTAAACAAATAAAAATTAGATAACAACAAAATCCCTAATCCAATAATGCCAAAAATCTTTATACATTCATCTTCCTATAATGTCATAAAGGCATTTTAATCACCTTGTTTTGTTTATAGAACATTCTGTGGGGAAATTGTGGTTATTACACGCAGCTGTTGTGGCTCACGAACAACTGAGAGGCTCAAATAATATAAACAGGATGAAAACCGAATAAAATAATGAAGGTATGTAATGAAAGATTTTTATTTCAGCGCAAAAGGAAAGGAATTTATTAAAAAAACAAATTCCTCTTGTAGTTGTTGGATGGCTTGAAATTTATTTTAAATTAAAGCCTCTCCCTGGTTCTGAATTGACTGTCAAAAACATTTAAAGGTGCCCTTCTTCTCTTTGGAAAAGTCACAAAGGCTTAACTTTTCTTCTTTAAACTGCAGGATGTTTTTAAAAAGGTTTACCAAAGAAGAACTTTTTATACAAACCTTACTCCGTACCAGTTGCCATTGGTTTCTGCTGAATCCTTGTTGCATGAGTTCTATATAAAAAGCAGAGTAAAAATAAACAAACAGAACAGTAATTTGTATTTGTTCTTTATTATTTCCCACGGCTGTAGGTGAAAAAGATCTTTACTGAAAATTTTGGTGACGTGTTTTTTAGGAAAATATCTCACCAACTACTGGACAGATTTTTTTTTCTCACTCAACAAAATAATTTATGGTACATTTAAATAACTTTAGGAGTCACCTTAACTCAAGATGTCAATACAAAAGTGGGCATAATAATATATTACATTACATTATACTGTACATTATAAATCACTCAGTAGACTTAAAATTAATAACTTGTATTTTTCTATTTTTAAAACTTGTTTGAGAAGTATCAAAATTTTAGAAAACAAGTACTGTAAACAAATTTGTGAGTTTAACTGTGATTTCCCATTTCGTTACAACCACCACAACATCCTGTTTATTTATTTATTTTTTGACATGTTTCAAACGGAAATCCAGTGCAACTGATGCATTTTGTAACTCAGCCCATAAGTATTTTGAGTGTGTGAGCAGTATAAATGCAATTCCTAAATCTCTTTACAGTCAGGGACCAAATTCTACCTTCTAAAATGACAAAGAGCAGAGTTTATCATATACTACCTTTAGAATTTAAGAGTCGGCTGACTTGTGACAAGTGCTGGTTGAGGAACAGGATGTGATCTTATAGCAGTGTGTGACAGCTTGAGGAAAAGGTGCCAGGCTGTTGAATTGAACTGTTAAATTGCTAATATTTTTTTCTTCATTCATCCAATTAACAACACAGAACAAGAGTCACTAGCAGAATTGTTTAATTGGTATAGATAAAGAAAGGTTGGCAAGTTTTTCTTCGGTTAAACTCAATTTTATTGCTAAACACACAAAAAACTGTACCTTTTTCTCCAAAATTTGAGAAATTTACAAAGATGCTTCAACTTTACATGACCTTTGAACTCAAATGTGTCTGACACCTTTTCACAAGGATCAAAACCTCATCCTGGACAGACTTTTTTTCAATGTATATATAGATATATATAGTGATGGAGCAGTGCTGTCGCTGTTACTGATAGAACACACACAGAGCGATGCACACGCACACACGCCTGTCTAACTACGTGTCCCTCTTTGTATAGGACAGTTACAGCCAGATTGCATTACACACCTGTCCCTCTTGTAATCCGTGGCATGAACAAGGGTGCACACTTGGCAATGCTTTTAGAAATCTATACTCATACATTCACATTTAAACATATACACATAAGTTGCACTCACCTGTATAGTATTGTCCGGCCTGCCTGAGGCGGCTTGAGTAGAAGTGGGCGTAATGCTTCTGTTTTTCTTCTAAAGGAAGTCGGTGTTCTTCTGCCAGCATGTTTAATTGCAAATTATTTTTAACTAAAGAAAAGAAAGAGCTTTGGATTGAAAGCAGAAAGTGAACATTGATTGTATTTTCTTTGTAACAGTGTTTTAGTTTTTTCTATGTAGTAAAAAAAATAAATGATTGTTGGCTGATCTGACTGAGGGGCAGAGCTTAGGGGTTTATATAGAGAGCTTCTGGCCATGCTTCAGTCAGTCTGGAGGAGGTAACATTGATGTGCAGCACTAAGTGAAATACTTTGGAGAAATACAAAGAGTTGTAAATATTAAGCATGTATACTCATTGTTTCTCCATTTTTTCCTGCTACTCTGCACTTCATTTTTAGGAAGTGTGTAAATAAAATCATAGCTTTCACACGTTGACATGCCCTCCATGATTTCTCTCTTTTTGGGAGTCAAGTTTATGGAGCCTATAGGCCCAGCACATGGGCTGCTATCTATGTGTATATATATATTTATATTTATGTTTCATTCCAAAAAGAACCCGCAATAGGCCAAATCTGCAAAGTAGTCAGATGTTTTTTTTTAATCATTTTTTACAGTATGAATGAATCCAAAGATCAAAACCTGTTTCGAGTCCCAAGCATTTGTTTAAGAAATAAAAATAGAAACATTTTCTTACAAATAACTATGATAGCTTTTAGAAATACTGTAAAATCCGAACTTTAATAATCAAACTACACGGTTGAACACATTGTGCCTTACACGCATTTCTGACTGTGCGTCTTTGAGCTGACTTCGCTCTTTTTTCTACTTGAGGCCGCAGTACAGGTGTCTTTTTATGAGAGAAGAACATAGTTATGGGTAGTTGTTGGCGTTCTGTTTTTTTCTGGGCAAGAATATTCTTATGAACAGACATGCTACCTTCGATTATATTAGAGAACCGTATTGTAATGTGTTTTCA
>JAVKLF010000110.1:17526649-17541334 GCA_034783495.1 Millerichthys robustus | reverse complement strand
TGGATACATATATATATATATATATATATATATATATATATATATATATACTATTGTACTTTTAATGACTATTTTCATCGCTGAAGAAATAGTACAATCAGTTAAAAATATATTCGTAGAGATCTTGACGAAGGATTCCAGATCCAGGAAGGTGAAGACTGTTCCCTGCAGATCAGTATGCAAGCACGTCGGAGAGTGGCAGGTTGTACATGAAGAAGAAGGCTGAGTCAGTAACCAAAGTTGTGGTTTTGGCAGATTGAGAAGATGGAGACTCTAGTAGAAAATAACTCAAAAGGTATGGTTTCAAATTTGAGGTGAGGCATCACAATGAGAGAAATAACACAAGGGTTAGAATACAGTTTTTTTCTAGGAATCACACCAGGCCTGTGCGCTGACTCATCATTTGTCTTTTGTAGTCCAGCAGTGAATTCTGATCTGACTCGGCCTTATATGCTGGTAGAATCTCATCAGTTTTCATTGGAGACAGCTGAGGCCAATTAGCTTTGCCTGCCACTTAGGGGTTGCAGGAGGTGGTTAGAAGAAAAATCAGAACAGGAAACAGTGGAGTCCCCACAATAGTCCCTGACAAGCTCATGAGTTGTTGCTATGTAAACCATTTAAAGTGGTGAGAATATCTTCACTTCTAATTTCACTAGCTAAACTTATGAGACTGGATTTTTTTTGTGTGTTTACGAGACAGCTTTTAACTCTGCAGGAAATCTTGTTACACTCCTAGTAGCATGCTAGTCAAACAGCCTAATACATACAGATGTAGTACTTAATGGATAAATGAATACTTTTTACTGCATATAGAGTAAGCCAGTGATGTCCAAAGTCAGTCTTCAAGGGCCTGTGTCCTGCATGTTTTATGTGTTGTCCTGATTCAACACAGCTGAACCTAAGGAGTGCTTGATTAGTAAGACTCTGCAGACCCTGAAGACATACTGAGAAAGAAAATCATGTTTGAATCAGATGTGTTGGAACAGGGATAAATCTAAAACATCCAGGATACCTGCCCTCGAGGACCAGAGTTAAACATGCCTGGAGTAAGCTGGTTTTGTTTTGTTTTGACCGTCAAGCTATTGCAGTCGTGTGAGAATCCAGTACCTAGCTGTACCTACCTGTGGTTCATGTGGGTAAAGCTGAGTATTGCAAGCAAGTAATTTTGACATCAGAGAGCTGCTGCCTTTTGGACTGACTGAGCCAAGGCAGTACTTGCAAATTCCTCTTGGAGAGAGCTTCAAACTTAAAGAAAATAAAAATCAAAAAAAGTTAGACTACTGGACAATAAGACTACAATGACCGAAGCTGCCTGTTCATGATCTGCCTACAATCACGCCCACAGAGTGAGGGACACACTGCCATGGAGACACACCTACACTTGAGTAAAACCAAGCAGACATGAACCAATTACAGTAAAACTTAACAAGAGAGAGGCTTTAGATACCAGGTACGTACCAGGCAAGTACAGGACAACAAATTTCTTCATCGTACACTTCTGAGTGTCGTCTCTGTAGGTACCCAGTACATAATCTGTATGTTTCACATATGTTAGTGGCAGGTACCAGGTACCAGGTACGCATCCTGTATGGAGGGAAAAAAAAGTACCAAGTACATACTTTGTAAATACTAGGTACTTACTTCTAAAATTAGTCAAATCCAACACTCTTACTTCTTAGTGCACCAAGGCTTCCTCCTCCATGTGAAACGTTCAGGAGAGTTTTGTGAAACTCCTCTCCATGTTTGATATTTCGAACTCCTCAGCAGCACCTTGTCTGCAGAGATAAAGTGCTCCTCGGGACCATCTGATCCCCTCACAGCTGATTAACTGGATTTGTGTTTTTCCTCTTCCAGGCAATTAAACTTGTGTACACGTGTAGAGTTAGACGAGATTACAAAAGGTAATTACCGGTCTTCATCTTATGAACCGTGCACATCTGCAATACGCACAGATTTTTTGAGGGAATAGTCAACAGAAACCTTTTTAGGTTAAGTAATTTTAGAAAACCTTTAACTTTGGTTTAATTTCTTTTTTTTTATTGTGATAAGTTTTGAATTTGTCTGTGCCATTTTGTGAGCTGAACACCAACATCACGAGTTGTGAAGTGTTATCTTGTTATTTTCTAATTAAACTGATTAATTCACTTTTTCTGTAAAAGAAACATTCCAACACTAATTAATGGCAAAAACTAAACGAGCTATAATCTCCCAACTGTTCTGCTACAAATCATTCAACATAATAAAACACCTGATCAAAAACATCCCACAATGCATCTTGATGTGTTGTTTTCACCACTCCATGAAAACTGATTTGATCATTTAAATTTCACATTTTCAGTTTGCTTTTCTGTCAAGAAAAGGACACAGTGCTTATGTGTTTGAAATAAAATGTAATTTAGCTGGGGGTTTTTTGTGTGTGGTTGTGTGTTTTTACTTTAAATGTATTTCTTAATAAAGATAAATTTAGATTGTAAAACCGAAGGTCCTTTTCAGTTTTGATAAACTTTTTTATATTCGGATATACTGATTACCTTTAATAGCCGATCTACTTTAAGATGGCCACTAAAGCCAAATGATCTTAATAGCTAATCAGAGGCTACACAGACAACATTCAGCTTGTCAGTTCAGAGGTGAAGGTTGAGCAGGTTTGCTTCTGCTGCCTTTTTTGTTTGGACTTCAGCAATGAGCGAGGACGAGTTAAGAGGATGAGGGGATAAAGAGGAGAGAATCCTCGAGTTGATAATGACAGGAGAGCAAACCCAACTCAGTTGCCTGTTGGGAGTTAGGAGCTGAGTGATTCAACCGTTGTAGATGAAGTACATCGACTACAACTTTACTTTTCTTCCTGGAAGCTGTGTGAGATCCAGAGTCACTGAACTCTGCCATTGAACTCAGAGCAAAGGTCAAATTTGTCCAGTGGATGGAGAAACATCCATGGACCAGACAAAATCCCATTTGATTCAGGTGGCGAGCCAAAAAGGACCTTAACCCTCCTGCTACCCTGGGGTCAAAATGACCCACCAGGTTTCAGTCTCAAAACTGAGGCCTGGTGGGTCACGTGACCCAAGGGCAGCGGGAGGGTTAAGAAGAGAGACAGAGAATGTGATACACACAGACTTTTATTTTTACGAACTAAAAATCGAATCAGTTATAACTGACCCAGTGTGCACACAGAGGGTTTTCTGTTTTTAGCGGGGGAGTTTAAGTTATTTTGTTGTTGGCCAAATGTGGGCATTTATTTTTTATTACAAGACTTTTTATGCAAATCATATTTACGTGTCAGGTTCTTTATTGTTATCCAGCTACTTGGCTCTTAAAAACTCAGTTTCTTCTGATACTAACCCAACGTTTTATTTCCAGTGTTTACATCAGCAGCTGATTCAGTTTTGGAGGCAATCTAAGTCAAGATGGCTGCCATAGTCAACATTACTCAAAGCAAAAATGTCTACAACTTAGTACGTTAACAGACAATGGGCTACATTTAGCGTGGTAGTAACTTAAGGTTTATTCACTACTATGAACATAACATCTCGCAATGTTGCATAAGATTTTGGGTAACATAATTTCTGAGGTGATGAATTGACTACATGCTCATGTTTTCCGGTTATAAGATAATCTTAGATCAAAACTGACAGGAAGGGAGTGGGTGATGAGCATTTTTTCAAGGAATGCAAGATGTTCATTTCTAGATTTGTGTTTGCAGACTGGATAAGTAATAGTTGTGTTTTGAACTTTTTTTTTTACTCTTTGATAAAAATTGAATGTGACATTAAACTTCCCTTCACTTCCTTCCAAACTTTCACATCGACAATCTCAAATCCTGGTTTCTTTTAAAAATATGTCTGACCTTTGACTACTCAATGACGCAGTTGAAAAAAGACGTCTGGCTTGGAATAACTTCTTCGCAGTGTTTCCTTTTACAGCAGGTGTGAAAAGAGTCAGCTTTGGTTCAAGGGAGATCATGTGGTCACAGCTTTGCTCTGTTGTCTCTGTGCTTTTCATTCATTTTTACTTCTTACCAGGATAATTGTATTTTGCTCAGTGCTTTGAAAGACTAAATGATATAAAATAACTGCATTTTTTTACACTCTAAAGCAGCATTTCCAGCCCACACAAAACTTACCTGCAGTGAGATCCATGATGAGTCGTGTCCTCTAGTTAAAATTTTAAATATAAGTGAAGAGGATGCTGCTGCCATAGAGACTTTGAACATTGCGCTCTTTAACCAGCTGTTTCTTGGCCCAAAAAATCCAGATATCAGTAAAGTTAATTCTATAATACATTGGTGTAATTAACTTTCTTAAAAGACAGGATTTTGTGATCACTGTTGTATATTTCTAAGAAAACACCGGTGCACGTTGTGTATTATGAACAAAAATGGATTTTACCTGAATAGACCTCGAGGGGGTAAGATATTCATCTTTGCAGATACAATTTTCTCTGTCAGGTATAGACAAGTTGTTAAAAGAAATATAACCATTCCTGTCCACATCTTTTCCGCTGGTTCATGCAGCCTCTGGTGCTTCTAAACCTCAATACGGATCTATCACATCCACCTGTCTTTGCTTTTAGTCCAGCGATTGTCCACGATCAATATATTCTGTACTCTCGTGACTTACGAGCATCTTTATTCTATTTGAATCATAACAGCATTTGATACATTTAATCTTTTGAATTTATGCTAGTGAGTGCAACAGATGGAATAAGAACTGCATTTTCTTTTTAAAGCAAACGCAGTGATTGTTAAATTTACTTAGACTTTTATTTTATTGCACACATTCCTAAAATTTACGATTTGGCTTGTAAAGTTTATTGAATGGATTAATAATAAACATCTTTTCCAGCACTTTTATCAGGCAACACATTGCAATAAAGTTGGTCTGGTTAGGCTTTTGCTCAGTAATGTTCCCAGTTCTTTTCACAGAACTAAAATAATGTTAAAGCAGTGAGGAAGCGAAGCGATGGGACGACTCTGTTGACGTTTGATTTCTGTTTTGGTGTTCAAGTATGCAACATCGCTATTCTGTCATCATATCTTTTTCTCATGTTCTGTCAGAAATGGATCAGTACTGTTCTTCGTGTTGTGTGATGAATCCATTCGTTCATTATAAAACATTTTCTTAATTTTTGCTAATGCTTTCATTACTTTCTTAATTTCTATGTCTGAGTGTGTTTGGGTTTCTGTCTGTTTCCAACATACCTTATGAAGCACTGAACAAATTTTAATGAAACTTTCAGAAAGTAATCATTAAGTGTACGTCTACAACTAATTAATGTTTGGATTCAGTAGAAGATTGTCACCTCAGCTAATCAACCTTAGCAAACACAAAAATTAGCTATACTTTAATTAGATTTATGAATGTTAAACTAAGACTCTGTCACACTACATTTTGAATAACTTATGTCGACTTATGAGTAATTTATTCATAACACATTTTTTATAAGTATTTGTTCAACGTGTTAGCATTACAATATCCCACATAGCAAAATTTGTCGGGCCCAGTTCTAGCCTACACAATGCACTAAACCCTAACACGTGGCCCAGATGTGGTTTGCCAGAGGTGATCCACACATGGCCCAGCACCACATAAACCAGACCTCAACTGGACTAGTTGTGGCTGGCCGTCTTAAACCAAAGCTATCATTGCCACACCCAGACCACAGTGGGATGTGGTTTGTCTACATGTAAAAGAGGCTTCCAGTAGATAGGTTTTATTTTTTCTTAAGTGTAGACATCTTTAATTTCAGAAATTTTTTTAATAAGTTGCCATAAACAAATAATGAATCTCTGCTACCATTAAATCAAATACTAACACAAAACAGGTCTACCAGTCTTACAAAATTTTATCATTTTGCGTGAAATTGGGCATATCACTCACAGGTTTTTATCAAAATTGCTACAACTTAGTCCTTTCTTTTCACAAGATGATCTCAGTTTAAAACTGGCATGAAAGGTAGAAGTCAACGTGTACTCCTTTTTGAGGAGGAGTTTTATAGCAAAAGCACAGTAAACAGAAACAGTAATTATTGCTTTGACTACATATTCATGTTTTTGCATTTGAAAGCAGGTTCACTAACAACCTTTCATTTGGCAAAATAATCCAACAATTATTGAAGTTTTTAAATGGCAGAAGATCTGATGAAAACCTTTTAAAGATAGGTGTTGTTGTTTTTATTTTCAGCTGCACCCTTCTTCACGGGTTGCCACAGTGAGTGAACTAACATGAAAACTTTGACAATTGCTTTTACTTCGGATGCCCTTCCTGACGCCATCTGAGCTTGATTTTGCAGTCTCAGGATTACTAGACTGCAGTACTGACCACAGACCTACCATGGCGTGTAAAGATAAGCGCTGTTGTTTCGTTTTGATTTACTGTAAGCATGTGAAAATATAAAATAGGGATTGAAAAATGGTGAGAAAGATAATGTAGCCAGTTTCACCACAGAGAGCAGGAGCTGCACCGAGATAATTAAACCTGTAGTCTTCTGTGTTCTTGTGTTTTTCTATTAGAAATAATGTGACATATATAAATACTGGAGTTCATGAAGGGCACAGGCAGAAATATAAATCTTTAGATGCGATGACATTACCCACTCCCATCATATTCATTTATAGTTCTCATTTCTGTAGTTAAACAGCAAGAAAAGGTCTGCTGTATATTCTTGGAGTATGAGTTTTTCTTTAATAACTACACATTGTACAGATACAAGCATAAATGCATGTGTGTTAGAGGAACCTAAGGACAATTTTTACACCTCTGCTTCCCTCTCACCCCTCAGACAAGTCTTAAATGACTTGGAAATTGACTTCTAGAGACTTCCAATAAAACAGATATAGCTTGGAGGAGAAAGAGACAGACTCACCTGTTTCCCTCTCTGTCAAACAAAAGCCAGGCAGCACAGGAGGGCAGATCCCTCATGCTGTAAACGCTGTGTTTAAAAAGGGAAGGGAGGCTCAGAAACAGAATGTTTGTAGCTTCTTTTCCAGCACCTCTTAAGGGAGAGAAGCCAATGGTTTTCAGAGCAGATGACTGACACCAAAAGCAGCCAAAACACAATCACACAGGCCCAACAGCTCAGCTACCTCCTTCAGAGACAAAAATAACTCTTCTATAAACCAACGTGTTCATCTGTGTTTACTGGACTGCAGACAGCCTTTTAATACGCCACAATCGACATACCACAGGTACTTATACGTGATCTTACAGCACAGAGGGGATTTAATTGTGATTTCCATGCTATTCTGCCCACTTGAAAATCTCACCAGCATGGTCCCACAGGGCTGAGGATAAAAATTAAAAAGGAGAAATAAATGAAGAAGGTGCGGCCCTGATTCTCTGGACTCCCTGTGTGGAGGATGTCTGTGGAATACCAAACGGTCTGAGACAGCAGGTACATGAGAGCAGATCAGTGTTTAATATGAGAATAATGCCTGTGCAGAGTGTGACCCACTGACTTTTCTAATAGAGATGTGGAGCCTTCTGTGGAGTTCTGAGAGTCAGCGTGTTAAACCGCAGCCCCGAGGTCAACCCACTGAAATGCAATATTGAGTATGTATATAACCTTACCAGGGAGAGGCTAATGGTGGTTCAGGTTCAGTGCAATAATGAACCCCTCCACACCATCCCCCCAACCGGTCTCACAGTCACCACAGATATCATCTGCTAAGTAATTGGCAAGTAAAGGTCTGGTTTGTGGTGAGGGATGTTGCACCAGGGGTCAAAACATAGATTTTCCATTGAAAATGAGGTTCTCAAAAATCTGCAGTTTATAGACTGGCGAGTCAACTCTTAAATAAATAGGGTTTGACAAATCTGACAATATTGCGAAAACAATTATTCATCCATCCATCTTAACCCACTTCTTCCTTTCAGGATCATGGGGTCACTGGTGCTCATATCCAGCAGCCACAGTGCGAGGGGCGGGGGGCACCCAGGACAGGTCGCAAGTCCATCACAGGGACACAGAGACAAACGAGACAAACAACCATTCACTCTCTCACTGAAACATATGGACAATTTAGAGTTGCCAGTTAGCCTAACAGTCATGTTTTTGATCTGTGGGAGGAAACCGGAGTACCCGGAGGAAACCCACGCATGCACAGAGAGAACATGCAAACTTTACCCAGAAATGTCCCCGGCCGGGATTCAATCTGGCAACCTTCTTGCTGGGAAGCAACAGCTCTACCAACTGATTCACCATGCCACTCAAACAATAATTCAGCTCTGTTTTTTTATAGAGTTTCTTTTCAGCATTTTAGTTTCCAATTTCATCAATCCTTATAATGGTCACAAAGGGGGTATAACCAAATATTGGGGGGAAAAGTGCTTTAAATTGACTAAACTTTCATAACTTCTTGTTTTTAATTTTTAAATGCACAGATTCCCTGATTTGCCACTGTTAAAGATCCATGACCGTAATTTACATATAGCTCAAAGCTGTAAGACCAAACAACAAACCTGTGCCCTGCCTGGACAGATTATAGATAAACCAATGACTGTGCCACACACATGGATCCTGGAGAGGTTAAAACTCTAGAGCATCAACAGAAGAACCTTCATAAAGAAATCATAAAGACATCTCAATCAGCATCAGGTCAGACAGCACCAAGTGCAGAATCTACCAAGGTGATGCTCTGTCCCTAGTCCTGTTCTTAGACCTGAATCCCTTCAGCCAGAATGAAAGATGACACTGGTTCCAATGTGGAGCAGTCATCAGTCACCTCTTCTACATAGATGACACCAAGCTGTATGCCAAAAATAAGTGAGACATCGACTCACTGATCCACCTCACTAGGACATACAGCAGGCACATTGAAAAGTTAGTAATGTGGTTGAATGGTGTTTAAGAGCAGTGAGGTAATCAAACAGGAGGGTTGGAACTACTAGAAAGCAACATTGCAGATGTTCATGAGCGCTAAACCTAACTTGGAATATAAGTATTATAATAAAAAACACTGTCATGTACACAACATATACTTTAACTACTACTACTACTACTTTAGCATATGCAGCCTGATCAGCAACAAAGCTGGGTCATCACAGATTCACTGGTTATGTTGATACATTCTGTGGCATGAATGAAAAGATTTTGAAACATCAGGTATACCTCACATTTACACCACAATAACGAGAGATATGCACCAACGTTAATGTAAACAATCTAATGTACACTGCACAGCATTGTGGTGAGCCTGTGTCACTACGGTGTATCAGTGGTGTATTTTGTTATGTTGGTTGATGTACAATATAACTACAATGTTGTCATGTGGTTGCTGCTGCATGCATATTGCGTGTTTGGAAAAAAATGAATGTCCAAAAAGGTGTGGTTCATTTACAGATTTTTTGAAAACATGTATGCTCTGTAGTCTGTATAGCACACCTAGCATAGCTGTGAGAGCTTAAGGAACAAACTGCTGCCTTTCAGGACCATACTGTTTCAGTTACGTGGAAATTTATATTGGAAGCTGTCAAAATGTAAAGTACTGGATTGCTGAACCTCAAATCTTCCTTTTCAGCCCTTCTTGTTGCCAAGCCCTAAATATTTATCCTGAGTTTTCAATATTATATTTAACAATTTGAGTGGCTCGTGTAATATTTGTTTTTCTAAAAGGCTGCAGAAAATCGAAGGCCATTAAATGTGTCCTTATGATATTGGAAGCTGTTAATTCTGTGTATTTTGCAGGAAGTTGCATGAGCGAATCCATCTGCAGCACTTACTTTCTGTGTTCATATGTTTATCAGCATAAATCTGGTGTTTATTCAAACACATACTGTAAGCACAGCTCCTGCCTTGATCAGAGAAGAAGAGAAAAAAAGAAAACACTTTTCATCAACAGTAACGATCTACAGCCTTTTAAGAGAGCAGGAAGTAGACAGGTTTCTCCTGCAGTAAGAGAACGGATGCTCTTTAAGTGCTGCAGAGTAATTCACCAGCAGGACAAGCTGCCCTCATGGAAGACAGATGTGTGTGTGTGCCTGACCCCGGGGAACATTAGCAGGCGGCTTTTCAGAAAAAGGACCTTCTATTTATTTTATGTACTCCTCACAGGTAGAATGAAACTGTGAAGATTTCCAGAGCGGCACAATTAATATTTTGATTAGGTTCTTTGGAGAAATTATATTCAGTGATGTATCCCCACTGTCTTCTGATGGCTCCAAATTGCTTTTTCCCTGGATGTATTGATTATGACCTGAGGGATGTGCGCCAGAATTCAACATTGCCTCATAAACGTAGAAAAGATCATAAAACCTCTATGGACTAAAATGGATAAAAGAACAAAAAAGAGGCTTAACACTATCCCGTGTTTTTTTTACTCTCATCAAAAACTATCAGTCTTTTTGCTCATAAAGCTAAAGTCCGCTTTCAATAGTGCCCTTAAATTGTGTGCGGTGGAGCATCGTTTCCTGCAGGGAGTCAAAAGAGACAATTCTTTGAGAGCTAACAATGTCCTCCCCAGGCTGGGCCATTGGTTGAACCAAAGTGAACCCGAGTGGTGGTGAGCAGCTGTCAAAAAAACCTGTAATTGGAGCCTGTTGCACCATTAGACCTGCCCATTTGGCCTGTTATGATCACTGCTTGTCTCCGCTACACTTCTGTGGTCTCTGGAACCGTTTGACCCAGGGCGCTCCCTTCTAGATGGGGACAGAGCACAGGCTTAATGGCTTGTCACGTGTCCACCTGTGACTCTCGAGCATGACACGCTCCCCCCATGTGCTGTCTGATCTGTAATGGTCTCCATCCAAACAAAGAATTGAAGTGTTTACTCAAGAAAAATAAAAACCCACAAAAATCATAATGGTTATGTTTTGGTAGGTTCTGCTGTTTCTACACAGGTAGCCGGTGAGTACCTAAAAGCCCCCTTCACACTGGACAATCCCACTACACACTCTCCATTACTTGTTGTCTGAGAACGTGGCCGGTTCAAGACCAGTTTGTAAAACCTTCTTCAGTTTGGAGGCAATCATAATTATCATATGTGCTTTGTACTTGAGTTTTACCTGCTGATATCCATGCCCCTGAAACACTTTCTTTTGTTCTCACCACACTTTGCTTACCTGTGCTGGCATGACTTTCCCGGGGCATGTCAGGATGAAGTGTATTCGAAAGTCATGTCATGCTAGCCCAATGCTACCACCACGTAGCACTTGGTTGTTTCCATGAACTTCATACATGTCATCCTCTTCAGACATTTGCCTGTATACTGATTTTCAGAAATCTGTACATTTCTTAAAAACAGTCCATAGGCTCTCTCACAACACAACGGTTCGGTGGGGCGTGGAATAACGGCAGGGGAAAGTGGCAGCTGTGTGTGTGTGTGTGGTAGGGGCGTCTGCGACAGAGCAGGCAGTTTAGTGGCGGGACAAGGAGGAGAAAGGTCTGAAGACTGAACCCATTCAGGTTCTGATTGAATTTCCTTAGTGTAGTGTCATTGTCCAGTTTGAAGAGGGCCTGAATATGATGTGACCTGTTAGAAGTGAGGCAGGAGGGATGACGAGACAGAAAACCATGAGGTGTCAGCATGACAGCTTGACATGAACAAAATAACACCCTACATTCATTTAAAATTATAGATCTGTCCAACTTTTTTCACTCGTATCTAATAATCACTTACGTCACCCATTTTCCCAGATGCTGTTGCTCTGCCTAAATAAAAAGACAACTTGCCTGTCTAAACTCTGAAGAATATAAACAAAAACAGTCTTTAAATTCAACCAAACATCTTCTGTTTAATTGATGGCTGATCCTGGGTCTACACTGTGTTGAGCACATCATTACTTATGCTCTCCAGCTCTAGCTCTGTCAAAACAAAATAATCAGAAGCATGATACCTGGAAATTGGATCTAATTGGAGTCAAATCCTGCTTGTTGAGCCAGCTGCATATCGATCCCTTCCTCTTTTGACAAGAGTACGCTTTGTACTGAATGTATCCCTGCCGAGACAAACAAACGGTGAATTAGCAGAATGTGCATCGTGGCTTGTGGCTGTCCGAGCTCTTTGGTTGCAACATCAGGTTTACGGTAACAAACTGCATGTTGCAGAGAGAAAAGTGAGCTTATTTTGGGCAGCCACAATTGTAACACGATCTTTGAAGAAAACGCTCAGAGAGCAATTTTAGAACCAGTGAGAATGTGTTAAGGAAAGAGAAGTTTTTTATTTTATGTTTCTGTGTTGTATTCTTTAATGATTGTCTTGGAAATGTGTTACACTGCCTTTATGTTTAGTGCTCCAACTCCTTGCAAAATTTATAAAATCACCACTCTTGGAGGATAATAGAAATAATGTATTCAAAAACCTGTGGTTAAAGCAATCATTCGGAGGCAAATTTCAAAAGATTGAACATTTTTTTTGCACAAGTAGTAAAGTTTAATACAACCTCTCAGCTGGGCCAATTGATCGACAAGAAATCGTAAAATTCCTTTGTCACCGAAATATAGAATCACACACAATTTATACAAACAGTCGTCTTCAGTGGGGCTCCACCCATAAAGGGCGAGATGACCGTTCACACAAAGGTTCCTATCTGTGGAAGGAGACAGCTATGTGTTATGATGAAGGTGATTTGATTAACCTATCCCTCACGCACACACTCTGTATTAAGACGACCCAGGTCAGGTCATCTCAAGACAGAGCAGCTTCTATCGTTACGATGAAATAACACTTTTGATTAACATAATCTAAAACTCAGAAGGTTAAACAGTTTATGTGAAATGCAGTTAATCAGTGCTAAAATTTAAAAAAATCTAATGACTTTCAATTGTTTAGTTTTGGTTTTCAAACCTGGCATTAGGAAGCACATTTGTCACATTTGTTTTTTCTATAAGATCAAGTAAAGTAAATTTATGGAATCGCTCAAAATGGGCCCTAATATACAGTCAGGAGAAATGGACTGCCACAACAGGATTAAGATGCACCACCTCTGGCTTTTATAACACTTTGAATTATCTGAGACATCTGAAGCTTGGACCCAACACTGCATTCCAATTTACTATGCAAATGATATTTTTCCTCTGATGTTCCTAAATAGTTAATGCAAATGATAGTCAGCATAGTTTTTGAGTCATTAACTCTTAATGTATAATGTGAATGCTATTGAAAAACAAACTAAAATGCACTGTTCCACATTATTACACACAACAGAGTTTCAAAACATTTTATTGGTTGTAAAAAACTGAAACTGGTCTTTTGTTGTATTTGAAGCAATAGGAGGTCATATTTACTGAAATCAAAAGCTATTAAAATCCAAAACATTTCAACAGGTCAAGTTACATTTGAACATAGGATCCATTGAACTGAGGAGTTTCTTTACATGATGTCAGAATAGCCTCTCAGAGCTGCTGTTTGGATGGGAACTACCGCCCACTCTCAGATCTTTTGCTTGAGTCTCCAAAGGTTCTCAATAGGGTTGAGGTCAGGGGAGGATGAGTGCCACACCGTGAGTTTCTCTCCTTTTATGCCTGTTGCAGCCAATGATGCAGAGGGATTCCTTGCAGAATGAGATGATGCATGAAGATGAGTTTAGTCTTCTTGTATTTCTGGACCCACTGCAACTGTTTCTGAGTGTAAACATTGGTTAGGGATGGCCAAATAGAAGATTTTTACATAACCGCAAGTTTCTGAAGGCACTTAAAAACAAGTTGTATAATAATTTGGAACACGGTAAACAATTCTAAACACTCATCAGTCTGGCTTCAATCAGCTTTGCAGGATGGAGTCTTGTCATTCAGCATTTTCTTCAATTTTTACAAGAGATTTTCAACTGGATGGAGATTTGGATTATTTTCAGGCCCCACCATTGACACTATATGTCTTTGTTGAAGTAAAGTTTTCATGTTTTTTGCTCTGAGGCAAGACATAAAAACTGCTGTCTTACAATCCTCTGATTTTAGGTGCAGCCAACTGGGAATAACCAACTTCTTTTGCAACATTTTGTGATGATTTGCCAACTTAAAAACCCTCTTCTTTGTTTCAGCTGACATCTCTTGTGTCTGAGCCATGATTTTTGTGAACCTGCTTTGTGCAACAGCTCTTCAAAGTGTGAGCTTTGTTTTAACAGAAGACTAATTTGCAGAATTAATCTGGTGCAGGTGTTTGTTTTAGAATTGCAGAGTTGATATCATGAAGTTTTCCTGAGATTTATGGGTTTTATATATTTACCATATATTTCGTTTTTAAAAACATAATTGTGACGGACTATGACAATTGTATTTTTTCTTGTTTCTTAATACCAGAAATAGGAATTTTTGAAATATTTATTTGTGATTATTAATTTTATACAAAATAATCAACTGAAAGGATATCCTCCAAGAGTGGTGATTCCATAATTTGTTCTCAGAGGTTGTACAAAATTCAGTTCCCTTTATTTTCAGCCCACGTTCCTTACTTGCCTCTGTCTCTGGATGTGAACACATGAAAAAGATATTACCAGCAGGGACACATCCCAAGTTGAAACATTTTCTACACTGAAAGCAGTGGTTTAGATATTTTGTTAATAACATGCTTTTAACCTTCTGTGGAAAGTCAACATCTTACTTGTTGCAGATAACTGTTTGAACAACCACAGCTTGTAAAAACGCAGTTTAAGATCGAGGTTAATTGCTGCCATTTAATGCCAATCCCTCAATGTTATAAATGTTTACATTACGAGCAATTTTGCATTATAAAATTGTTTACATAGCATCCTT
>JAVKLF010000110.1:17506008-17516475 GCA_034783495.1 Millerichthys robustus | reverse complement strand
TAAACATCTGTTAGAATTGGTGCAAGTATATCTACAAATTTCTGATAGTATTCGACTGTAATGCCATCTACGCCAGGTGATTTCATTTTTTTCATTCCGGCAATTGCTTTTCTAACTTCGGTCTCATTGGGAAAGACAATTTAAACATGTTTTGAATGAGTGCAAGAACAAGAGATTTCTGAGGTGTTGTCAGGAGTTTACAAAACTTTCCATTATGTTTTTAGCAGATGCATTTATCCAAACAACTCGCAAGTGAGAAACAGCATCCAAGCTTCAGTAAATGTCAGTTTGTTTAAATGAATGTACATATAGAAAGACAGAAAGATAAGTGCAAAGGAAGTGCAGTTGTAGCTTGTTAGTGAGTTTGAGGTGTTAGAAGAGGAAGAGTTCTCTGAAGAAATGAGTCCTCAGGAGATTCTTGAAGGTAAAGAAAGATGTCCCTGCTCTGACAGCTTTTTGTAGCACATCCTCCATGATGACACCACAAATTTAAAAAAAAAACTGTCTTGACTGTCTTGTACATTTGGATGACAGAACAAGACACACACAGAGACAAAAATAAAATCATCTTTTCATCAATAATAGAAAATGATAAAACTAAATGTTTTGGAGATGATCTTGAAATTTGGTAAACATTTGTCTTATTGTATTTCGAAAAAGCTTCAAAATACCACCAAACTTTAGACACTGTTCCTATTCTACTGTTTGTGGCTCTGTATGAACAATGCTAAAGGACAGTTGTTGCCGTTAGTTGTCCTTTTTATTTGTGAAAGTCTCCTTAAAGAACCTTTTATGACCCTAAAACGTCAGACAGAACAGAATACGCATTCTTTGCAGGGTTTTAACTAAGAGTGCTGTGGGCTCCCCGATGTGCATGATAAAGTGCGATAAGACCAAAATGGTTTTGAACCTGAAGATGTTGGTTGTGAAGTGCTGGTGGTTCATCATTCTGGTTGAAGAATAAAGGGGTCTTGGGAAAGAGTGTGGTGAGGTGTATCCATAATGTGGGGCCCACATATATGTGGGGCTTGATCATCCAGAATTTGAAGCAGAACTGGCCATGCTTGCCTTGTGTCTTGGCTGTAATAGGTGTTATACCCCTAATTGGTAGTGTCATGCAGAAAGTAACTTCATATTTTGCAGTTCAAGAGAACTGTGCCAGGGCATAAGTACTGTAGCTACAGAGTATGATGACGATGCAGAAGGTCTGGAGAGTACTAGGAGCATTATGATTGCTTTCAGAATGATGGAGGTATTCTAATTTTGTCACAACTGAGCTACATTCTATTAGGTCATAAAGGTCATGGCGAACATAAAATTTTAGCAAACATGATTAGGTCATCTGGTGAGGATTACACATACAGGTTAGTGTCATCCACATAGAAGAGATTCAATAAGCTGTGCAACAGATTAGTGGATCCAATGTGTTGGTATTTCTTGCCAAAGGATGGGGTCCCAGAACTCGATCTTACAGAACCCCCTTTTAAGGGGTGATGGAACATGCTTGTCCTTGCAATGTCACCTTGAAAAAATGTAGTCTAGTAAGTTTCAATCAGAAGCGACATCGGAGTTGCCCGCCATATTTTTGAATTCCCTTTTTCACCCATGCTAGAAGTTAAATGTCGGAATTATAAAGGCCAGGCCAACCATGAGAACCATTGGGTCTGTTCTCAAAGCTGTTGTTGAGCTATGTTTTCAGAGTTTGTAGTCTGCATTCAAAAAACCTCAACAACAGCACACAGGGTACCCCAGCAGTGTTTTAAAATTCAGGCTAAAGCTTATAGAATTCTGTCCCCACAATGAAAATGCCCCACAAATTTGCACTCAAAACTAACACATTTTACTTGAGAATTGTGTGCCCTCTCACATCACTGTAATAGTTTCTCAAATCCTGTAAAAAAAACAAAAACATTTCACTTCTTCTCCAGCCTCTGTTTCCATGTTTGAACCTCCTGCCTGCCTGTCCCAACATATACAGCTGCTTGACAGGCAGCAAACCTGGTCTGACATGTGGTCAGGCTGTGTCACAGGCTCACCACAGAGAGCAGTGCCTGTCTCAACTAATTTCCTCCATCCTACTTCCCTGACCTTAACCCAATCGGTTCATACCTTGGCCGATCCACACACCTTCCTCCTAGGGCAACGTCATGCCAGAGAATTTTGTTTTTCCAAACCATCTTTTTGATCAGCAGACTGGATTTGTTCAGTTGTGCTGACTGTAAAAAACAAATAAAGGAAAAAAAAAACAAAGAATGAAAATGAGTTCAAAGATGACAAATAAGTGACAAAACAAAGTCTTAATAAAACAGCAGAGATATAAATAATGGGCATGCATCACTGCTTAAAACAAATAAAATCAAAATTTAATCTGAAATGATAATATTGGGATGTTTCAAAATCGTTAGAATGTTGGTTAAGACTTTGTAACCAAATGGTGACGTGAAAAAGATTTGGGAAAATGTTTATTTTTATGACAATACTTTGACTGTTTTGAGTAGTATTAAGAAACTACTCAATGAGAACTTTAAGTAGTTTACTGAAGGTGCTGAAGTTTGTGGGTAATTTAAAATTTAAGACCTTTTATTAAACCAATTTATGTTTTGTGATCCCTGTGTTGAGTTGTACTTATTTGTGTTTTCATTTTTTGAGTTCCAATGTGTTACTTGGCAACACCAGTCTACTCCCTCAGTACTTTCCCAGTCAACCTGCCACGCCCATCTCTACCTGTGGCCTCACAGATGTCTCCCATCTCCTCATTAGTCTCAGCCCATATATTCAACCCATTTCCATCTCCACATCAGCAGAACTTTATTGGGTTTCATACTAGAGTGAAATCTCTTTGTGCTTGTTCAGAAAGTCATTTTGTGTTTTCCCAGGGGGGTATTTTTATTTAATTTTGTTTTGCTGCCACATTAGCCTTTGTTTTTGTTTAAAATAAAGTTTTGTTTCTTTTTTAGAACTTCTCAAGTCAAGTCGGCGTTCTAGGTTCGAACCTTCTGACTGTGACAGTGTTAGTAAGTACAGACTGAGAAAAAATATACTGTTATTTCACCAGGATTGTTGAGCTTAAACCACTCATTACAGAAATAAATTTCCATTTTAGAGTGTATTACTGCAGCTAGTGGGCGGTGATGTTATGTCCCGGACTGACTTTTTAAAAATGTTCATGTTTCTAATGGTCTCGTATTTTACAAGCCAGCCTCCAGGAAAATATGCTGTCATGTTATGTTTATGGACTAAGAAAAACATGTAATATTGGTGTTCTGTAAATAAACATTTCAGGCTTTATTTTTCAGTTATGCAATATCCATCCATTATCTTAAACCGCTTCTACCTTTCAGGGTCACGGGGGTCACTGGTGCCCATATCCGGCTGTCTCGGTGCGAGGGGCGGGGTACACTCTGGACAGGTCACAAGCCATGCAGTATTGACAATATTTATTTGTTTATTTTATGTTTCGTATGGGACACATGCACGTATAAATTTTAAAATACCCACAAACTTCAGCACCATCAGTAAATAAACAGAATGATGATGGCAATAACATGTCACCCCCCCTGCCAAAACAAAACATTCTTGTTTTACTTTGTCACACTTTCAGCATGTGGTAAATGTTGCTGTAGTTATTGTCCGTTGGGTGTGTATACCTGTTTTTTGTTACTTTTTTTAGAGTCTGTTCTGGTGTACACACCTACCTTTTAAGGACCAGTTGGCTTTATGGGGACCAAAGTCAGCTCCTAAGATGTTGGAATGCCATTTTGGGGTTGGGTGGGTTGGGTTTAGGGTAAGACTTAGACTACAGAAATGACTGGAAGTCAATACACGGTGCTAATACAAATAGAAATCCAAACGTGTGTGCTGGTCTGCTTTTTGCTGGGGCATGGTGTAGCCATTTCACATTTTGATGTGAAGCTGGGCTCAAATTGGCAAAAAGAAAAGAGGAGGAAAACAAAAAGAGAGAGACTGCTACTGGTACTGCTCCATATTACGGCAGAGTCATTATGACTGAGATAAGATATTGTTTAAGACTTCCACGAGTTCCATTTTCAAGCCACGATCTCTCCCAGCAGGAGAGTCTTTATGCAGAAGCTGTGGTTTATCTAAAAGGAAACTGTTAGTTCTATCAAAGCACACAGGCGCTCCATTTCCGATTTACATTTACACTGTGATAGGTTCCCTCTTTTGTCTTTTTCAGTGATACAAGACGCTTCCCTCCGCCTCTGCTGTAATTGGTTTCCACTTGAAATGAGTTTGCTGAGGACATCAACAGATTACCTCTGCATGCTTTTCCTCATTCTCATCCAACACACAACCGTATATACCCAGGCATCCACTGACACAAAGTGCATACATTTACTGTATACATATACATTTACCCTGCGGGTCTTTGTTACCACGGAAGTGTCTATAATGAGAACTGAGATGTCAGTCAAAATGGGGACATTATAATGTATCACTATAAAGTCACAGGAAATTGCTGTCTCAAGATAGAAGCACCCTGCTTGGCTCCTTTATGTCTAACAAAGACAGTTAAATGACCTTAAAGCAGCCTTAATATGATGTTTGATCTTCCTCCACCCTAAAGCATAATGGTCTTGAATATGTGATCCTACCCATTAAATACAGGATGAAAGTATCTTGATGAGTCTGTCTGCACAAAGGTGCGCTGGTGGCAGGAACATTCACATGAAATGAACAAGATGAATGCAGTGCTACATTTGGTCTTTTTTTTCCTTTATTACTTTCCCAAAACACTTTTTTGATACAGTTATGGTTGAAATTAAATACACAGCCTTATCAGTTTAGAAGTTTTATATAGGCTACCACAGCATTTAAATAAAAAGCAAATATCCCATGTGGTAAAACGACAAAATGCTACTGCAGATTGCTTAAAACAATTGACTATTTACACCATGTAATTATTTATTAAACATAACACAAGACAATTATGTTTAAAAAGGATCTAAAAAATTCAGTCCTATCATTTCAGCATGCATCAAAAAGATAAAGTTACATCTAGGTGCTGCTAATCACATGTATTGGTTATGTATTATTATGTATTAGCACCTCCTATAAAACATGAACGTTTGCAGTTTGTTAATTTGGAGAATTCTAAGATAAGCAAAGAAACAATCATCAAAAATTTAAAACATGCATCAGTTGGCTTTGTGAAGGAACTATTCATTAGTCTACAAAAGGTTGTATCTAATTTGGACTTTCAGAGTTTATCATTCAACACTGACACTTATTCACAAACCGAAATGGTTCAAGTCCAATGCTATGCTAACCAGGAGTTCAACCTGAGGACCTTACAATGTAAAAAAAAAAAAAAGAAACACCTAAAAAAAGCAAGTTTTGTCTCAGACTCTGCAAGCCTCGGTTATCCTGGTGAAGGTTAAAGTTTGTGACAGGACAATTTAAAAATCAACTGAACAAGTCTGGGTTGCCATAAGAAAACCTCTTCTTTCAAGAAAAGAACCTGACAGCTGATGTTTAAAATAATGGTAACTGAATGTACTTATATAGTGTCTTTCTAGCCAACTGGGTTACTCAAAGCCTTTTAAAAACTCAACCTGAACCCTCTTTACTCATCCACACACACAACACTACATCGCTACAAAGCTTATTGGAATAAATAATTTTATAGAGACTTGGTGCTTTAGATCAGTGGTTCCCAACCTGTTTTCACTAAAGCCCCCCCCTGCCCCCTTTTTAATTTCTAAGCCAAGCTAAGCCCTTGTTACTCCCCTCTCCTAAAGATGTGTTCAACCTTTATCTTTTTATCAAAATAAGAATAAACTGAACAGTTACAAACTTGCATTAGGAAATTTAGCTTTTAGCATATCCCTTAAGTGCAATGGCTATTATTTGTTCATAACCTTTTCTTAGAACCCCACTTTGAAAGTTCTAAACACTGTTTTTATGACTTAAGGACCAAGGATTTTTCTTATAAAAATCTGTAAAACTGAAAGGTGTTCTCACTTTAAAAAGAACCATATTTTTTATTTGGAAAGCACTTCTTCCATTATGTGTTCCTTTAGTTCAGCCCACCCTTCCACACCAAGTCTTTACTTCAAAATAAGAAATGTTTGAGTGAAGACATCCAGAGTCTTATTTCAGCGTTATGTCTAATTGCATCCGTGCGTTCAGACTTGAAGGAAAGAAGGGTGACCCTACTAATGGAAGAGCTCATCATCGTGTGCCTGGGTAATTAGGCAAATTAGTCAAGCCACACATCCCTGAGGTGACCCTGGCGTTGGGGTCAGTGCCTGATGGGCAGAGAAGCTCTGCAGTAATTATTGACTTTCAGCTGGATGGAATACCTGTTGGCTTTGTTTATTCTGCAACACTGACACAAAATGAGTCTAATCAACTTCATCAATGGCATTAAACTCAAATGCATTTCGCAACCTAAACATTTTAAACAATAATAAAATGCTTCCCAAAAGAAAAGTCATTTTTGAGCCATTAAAGCTAATTGGCAAAGCAATACGTTTTAAAAGGGGTTTACACACGTACCAGTTGTGTAGCAACTGCTAATCTGCACTCATGATTAGTTATATAATCACAGAAAGACACATCACCTTTTAAGATTTCACCTATGCAGACTTTTCACTTCCTGTTATGTGTATGTGTTACATTTATACTAGAAATAAAATTACTCCTCACTTCAGTTTTTCTAACTTTTCTTACAGAGAGTGGTTCCAACTGTGATGTATTAATGCCTTTATTATTCTCCTGAATTCTGAATCTTTTACAGTCCATTAAAGAGAATATGAAATATTACCATTTTCACCCCATTAGGTCTCTCTTTGTCATTCTTTTTTTCATCCATTGTTGCTTCGCACGTCCTACTGCTGCCTTCTTCTTGCTTCTTGCCAACAGAATCCTTAACCTTGGCCAGGCTCAGGAAGCAGATGGTGGGCCGTTATGTGTGCCCAATGTTGTCCAGAGCTAATAAAGTGATGTTTCAATAAACACCTGACTGTGGGTCAAACCACTTTGCATACAATAGTTCAAAACAGGGAAACACTCCCTGCTCTTTACTGCTTACATTATGTTGTGCCAACTCAGGAACTGGTCTTGTCAAAAACTGAAAAACAATTGATGAAGCTTCAGCTGCATGCAAGCAGACTCTTAGTGGATACATGGGACTGAAACACATTTACCAAAGAACTAATAATTTAAATGCCATACACACTGCCATTGTTCTGAATGAACACTCCTTGGGCTGAGAATGCAACAATATTTTAACATTTAGTTTGCTCCAATTTTCATTTTAAAAAGCTGAGTGGCCTCGCTCGTGCACTGAGACAAGCTATTTGCATATTCACAGCAGCAGATGTTTTGTTTCAGTGGAGCGTGAAGGCATTTTTCTTTGCCGGCTTTTTGATTTGTAGCTGGAGAAAAAAAAATCACAGGTGTGATTAATAACTTTAATGGCAGTTGTGTTGCCAATGGGTGCACTGCTTTCATTTGCAGACTGGGTTACTGGAATAGTTTGCACTTTAGCCACCATTAGGGTTATTGGCCCCAAAGGAGCTTCTCTCCTGCTTTGACAAGTCAGAATGCTTGAGTTGGAGAGAAAAAAGGGGGGTAAAAAAAAAACGTGTTTCAAGCACTTAGCTTATAACAAGAACAGCATGAGTCTGTGCCTGAAATCACTGCTTTGTTCATTAAATCTGTGTAGACTCAACAACTTGCTCCTTAACGAGAAGTAAATCTAAATTAGAAACACTGATGAATCATTATCAGCACCAACAGGTGTAGTCTTGACTCCAATTTTTGCTTCATGATGCTGAAAATAAATGATGTATATCATAACGCTTTCATTTGACTGTGGACTATTGAGAAGGAGAGGCAAGGAAGCAAAGTTTGAGCCCTCAACTAGGAAAAGGAAGATAATAATCATCTGCCAGCATGGCAGGCGAGCAGACATGTAATATCTGTGTGTGTGTGTGTTTCTCATTTATTTAGCAAATTATCTCATGAACACCAGGACAGATTTTGTTGAAATTCGCAGAAAGTAATCATTGGATTCACATTGACATCTGATTACCTTCTGCAACAACTCAAATTCAAGATGGTTGCCACAGCCAGTCACCATTTACAGTAGTCCCTCACAGGGCTGCAAGTATTGTTGACAAGTTGGAGAACTGTATTCACACAGGAGTCTCCAAAATGTCTTCAAACGTTTGCTGTGGTCCCCGTCACAGAAGCTTGCAGTTTTGTCTGTTGAATTTAAAATATGCTCAGAAGAATTGTGCAATAATATTTTTTTCAAAATTCTCAGTTGTTGCAGGTGAACCCATCTCAGTTTTGCTTACGTAATTTTTAGACCACTAAAAGTGACGGTGGGGCATCTGAATTTGACACATGCACGAGCAGTGATTGGCAGCAGCTGCATCCTATTCCTTTGATGATCTCCTGGGCTTTATAAGGCTCTTCAGACAATCTGGTCGATGGTGGAGCTTCACATACCTATTGGTAAATGCTCATTGCTGCTCAGTGATGTCCTTATTTGAGTTATTCTAATGCATGTTCTCTCTATAGTCAGAAACCAACAGAGGTCCTCCGGTGAAGACGGTAAATGGTAAATGGCGTGTACTTATATAATGTTTTATCAAATCCCTCCGGACTCCGAAGCACTTTACACTACAGTCGCTCACCCTTTCACGCACACATTCACACACACATTCACACACTGACATTCCTAACCCGGATTAAGTAAAACAACCAAACCACCGTCTCAGTGTCCAGTTTCCCTTCAACCTGTTAACACACTTCCCTTCTTACAGATCCAGACCTTCTTCCCCATCACCGCTGTAAATAAACTTCACTTGCTGTTTGAATTCTGCCTCCCTTGAGTCTGTTCCTTTCTGTTGCCCATTATTTCCTGTAATTCTAAAACCATCGCTAAGACTTTGAATTTCCAGGCCTAACTATTCCAATGATAAATAACAATCAAACTTTCCATCTTTCCATTAACGTAAATGTTCATGAAGAATAATTTTAATTCCTGGTCTAAGCTAACAGGTGCATTTTAAGCACAGAGTCTGAGTAGTGGGATGACAGCAGTAAAAATACTGACTATAGTCAGACTGGTTTTTTTTTATATTTTAAGAAAATGTTAAAAAATATTGAAAGGAAAAATGTTGAGGTATCCTGCTGACATTTTCACTGAAAACCAGACCAGACCAGACAGTGTCAGCTGTCAAGTGGTAAGATAACATTTGGTGTCAGTGAGTGTCATTTTAGCGGATGCTAAGACCAAAAAGACAGTCAGACGACAGAGCATCTTGCAGCGAGTCACACCAGCCATAATGCCCGACAGCATTTTGATCCACACTCATGAGTCAGAATACATTGTCACAATATTTCCATGTAACAGAACTTATTTCCATTTTGAGGCATGAACTCGCCAGTCACAAAAGCCAATGAGCTCTTGGACCACATTCATCCATAAATGTGCTCTTTATTGTTATGACAACCACACGCCGGTCACCCTATTGCATAAAAAAGAATTATCCACAGACAGACTGACATGTAAATTCTGGCTAGAGCTGCTTTTGTTCTAGTTTCTATTATAGAGTCTGCTGAACCACATCTTACCTAAATGACACAAACTCACACTGCAAAAACATAAAAGTTCTGTTGTCCTGTCTTAAGAATGTGTGTTGTGAAAGCACTTTTATATAAGCAACATAATTACCACAAGTTGCCTTTCTTGTTTGAAATAAAAGCAAATCACATAATATACATGCTTAATTTCTGTTTTATTACCATAATATAGTGAAACTGGGTATTTTTGCAAATATTTTCAATCAAATCTTATACTTGTTATTGCCTATTCATCCCAACATTCTAAATCGTAAACATTAGAAACACCAATCTCTTAGATCAACATCCCTTTATTATTCTTACAAAGGATATATTTTCATATAAAGCGTGATTATCACTCTGTTTATGCATGTTTCAAAAATTGAGTATTTTTATCAGATTCTATTTTCTTGCTCTGTTTGCTCCACTTTTTTTTCTACTATGATGAGATCAGGAGAACGGTCTGTTGGGTGGTGCTGTCACTGGCGCTGCTGTGATCAATACTGCTGAGCATGGAATTTAAGACTCAGCTGAACCACTATTCTTCATTAGGCTGTTGATTGTCACACAGTAATCATCCTTGTTTTAACCACATGAGTAACTCCTATATGTACTGGTAGGAAAACAAAATGTACGTACAATTACATTTATAAGCAAAATGCCACCATTGCTGTTTGAATTTTTTCAGCAAACACGCCCACGTCCTCTTGACCAATTACACAAAAATTTCATATGCTGAGGGAGGGTGACAAGTTCGGCCCAGGCAAAGAAAAAAAGGATATGATTTTTGTCATGCAACTACGTCGGTGACGTATGGAGAAGGGGACGGCGCGGTGACGTATGGAGAAGGGGACGGCGCGGTGACGT
>JAVKLF010000110.1:17476002-17493680 GCA_034783495.1 Millerichthys robustus | reverse complement strand
TTTTTTTCTCAACTCAATGGAAAAAGGACATATATATATCAATATATATCAATATATATATATATATATATATATATCATATATATATCTGCTTTTATTTACAATTATGACAGGATCGGTCCTCCATATATTACAAGCATATTCTGGTAGTTTATTCCATGAATGTGTTTCTCTAATTGATGTTACCTTTTGCCCAAACTCTGTTTTCCTTATTGCTCTGACACAGAAAAATAATCAAATGAAACAAAATAATAACAAACTAACACAAATGTTGTCACACAAAAGAGTAGCATAGTTTATTTTTAGCTAGTGTTCCATTTTCCCACATGTTTCGGCTGCTCTTACAGAACAGAGTTGGCTCTGCCTCTTTGAGCTGTGATTGCTGTTTTGTCACATTGTTCATGGTCTCATCTTTGCTCTCGCTGCTCACTCCTTTGCTCTCAGTATCTGCATATAGCACAATGGAGCAGGGAATAAAATGAGAAACTGTGTCATGAAAAGCTAAATCATAACTGGTCAAGGCTGTAGGAAGTAGTATTTTGAGGATGCTGCAGCCCACCCTGATGGATGCTGGATGGCATGTTTGTCCAAATGCATAGTTAGGGTTAGGGTTAGTGATATATAAGTTATAAACATTGCTTTTATTTTGTCGTCTCTTTAGAGTGAATGTGTGAGTATTTTACATACCAGTATTAGCTTTGTCAACAGTAAATTTTCCGTTGTCCTGTAACCGATTGGTTGCTGGTTCAATTCCCCGTTCCATCTGTTTCAGTTGTTGTGTCCTTGGGCAGGACACGTCACCTGCTTTGCCTGCTGGTGGTGGTCAGAGGGTCCGGTGCTGTTGGTGCATGGCAGCCTTACTTCTGTCAGTCTGCTCAAGGGCACCTGTGGCTACAGTGTAGCTTACCACCATCACCGTGTGAATGTGTGCATGAATGGGGGAATGCCTGTAGTGTGAAGTGCTTTGGAGTCTGTAAAAACTTGATAAACCACTCTATAAGTACAAGCCATTTACAATTCCATGTTATTGATAGTTTTCTGCTGCCCTGTCAGAGGTTTCCTTTATAAGAACTCGTTTTTGTTCTCATCTTTGTTTTTACTCCATTAATTTATGGACACAATCCGAACATATTTGGTTCATGGCATTTAAACTATCAAAATGAAAGGTTTAAAGAGAAATGACTGTTCAAATCCAATTGTTGTTCGATCGCACCTTCCATTCTGATGACATTTTCAAAATATTTGTTTTTATATGCTTTATTTGTGTCACCCGTCCATCACTGAACTGAAGCAGAGACAAAAACAACAACATACTCAACCAAACAATAATTCACCCTCACATTGAAGGTCAGTATTAGTTTTGCAAATTCACCTAACATGCATGTTCACGGGAGGTGGGAGAAACCCACACATGCACAAGGAAAACATGCAAACTCCACACAGAAAAGTCGAAATCCCAGATGTGGATCCAGGACCATCATGCTGTTAGGTGGCAGCTCTAACCGTTGCTCTGCTCTGCAGCTCCCCCATGTTTGGCATTCAACAAAATCCCACGACTGCTCATAATTTGATGGAGCCAACCTGTAATTTACATCTGCCAAGAACTTCTGTCACAAAAGTTCTGAAGCGTAAAGGATTTTACTCACAGTAAACACATTCCAGTTTGATAAATTAGCTTTTGTTTTTTGTTTTTTTTCCTCCCGTTACATAAATCTTCTTATTTGCTCTGCTGGGGTCAAACTTGTTACATTCAAATGCAACTACTGTGTTTTTCGGACCACTAGGCGCATCAGATTATAAGGCGAGATATCAATGAACGGGTCTATTTTCATACATAAAGCACCTCCTGTAAGGCGAAACTATTTAACTACCATAATTCACAATAACTCTCAATATTGTTAAGTTGTAACACATAAAATACAAAACAATACACTCACATTTTCAGTTCATAATTCTTCCATAAATCATTCAGTCTTCCTCCTCAGTGTCCGAATTAAACAGCTGGGCCATTTCAGCATCAAGCATGCCCGGATCCTTCTCGTCATCATTCGAGTCGGTCTTGTTGCTGTTATTTAACTGTTCCGTGATTATTCCAACCTTCGTGAAAGCTCGGACGACACTTGAGACCGGTACCTGAGCCCAGGCATCCACGATCCGTTGGCAGATAGTGGCGTAACTCACCCGGCGTTGCCTTCCTGTCTTGGTGAATGTGTCTCTCAGCTGCTCTGTTCCCAAGTTCTACTGCGGGACTGAAAGCATTGAGTTTGAAATCCGCTTTGTTAGCATGTCTCTTAACAGGAGCCATTTTAGGGTCTTAATACACACACAATAATAAAACAGAATATTGAAGCACGTATAATTCCGCGAGGCCCCCCACCAACTACGATAGCTGTAATGCTCCTAAAAGCAATCAAGCGGTGGTGCAGCTTTTCAAAACTCAGACGAAAACATTTTGACTGATTTTGAACGCTGTGTTCCACAAAATCTGTTCAATGTCAGTGAGCACAACCAGAATTAATAGGGCACATCGGATAATAAGGCGCAGTGCCAACTTTTGAGAAAATTTAAGACTTTTACTTGTGCCTTATAGTCTGAAAAATATGGTAGTTATACATCGCGTTGTTTCATTAGCCAGTAAACAGAAGAGGAACCTGTCAGCCTGTATCACCTATGCAAAGGTGCACCTTTTCTTCAAAAACTGAGACCCGCTTTTATAAAATTTGTTTAATAATTCAACGTGGCCCTAAAGCATTTCACTTCAAGTGCCCAGATGGTATTAAGCAGATGCTCCTTACTTGAAAGAGCTGCTTATTTTCAGAAAGTGGCTGTGCACCTTTGATCCGTTCTTCTTCTAATTCAGCAAAACAACAATTTCATGGATACCAAGTAGGTTCATTGGAACAGAATGGGGGAAAAAAAGCTTTTTTATTTTATTTTATAAAATCTACAAGGGAATATAAGCTTAAAGGCAATATTTCTGACTGCTGACAGGAGGCGACGTTCAGCTCTGGTCAACTTTATGATCCGTTTGTTTCTCTTTTTATTAGGTTCAAAGTAAATACAGCAAATGTGAGAATTACATGCCGCTCATCACTCTCTGTCATTTTCTTTCTGGGAGCTTTTTCTCCTGTAGTCGTCTTCCTGCCAACAGCTGGTCCCATGTGAGGAAATGTGACATTATTTATTAAGAGTCATTGTTTATTGTACTGGGAGTGAGTTTAAAACCTTGTCATAAGGTGGCTCTGCCAAGTGTTCCAGGGTACAATAAAAACAAAAGCACAACGCCTAGAAGAGAGTTGAGTGCAGTCATTTTTTGTTTCCACATTTCTCACCTTAAAAAAAATCCCACCCTGCGGACAGAAACGCTTACTGAGATGTGAGGTTTTTAGATAGAAGTGTTTCTTAATTATTACCCTTGTACTGTTTGTTCTGAAGATACTGTTCAAAGAAGAAATAATTGGGGGGAAAATAGCCCTGAAAAGGTTTTAATTTTTCAAATACTGAAGGATCTGGAACATAAAGCAGTAAAGTGGAAGGCAGTGACAGGGGCAGGCTGTTGATTGACACAGCGTTACCATCATATTCCTTTTGATGGGATTAAATTGTCATGACCGCTCAGATATGGAAATTGAGGCACTGATCTGAGACTTTGAAAATGTCAACATTATTAAATTGTTGGACCGGTCAAAGCAGTTAAAGGCACAGTGCAAACTTTTCCTATTCAGTTTATAAATACAATTAAACCCTTTAACATACATTGAGTCAAGACATCTAAAACGGGGAAAAACAAAACTACAAATATTTTTGCAGAAACTAAACTATCTTAAAAGGTTAGTTTGAATATTTGAAATTAAGGTTTCAAATCTAATCTAGAACAAAAAGAGTCCACGTCTGTTTTATCCATTCATGTTTCTTTAACCTGCTTTTAGGTTTACCAGGGAGCCAGTGTCTATCTCCAGTGGTCCTTGTGCAAGAGGTGGGGTACATCCTGAAAGGTTCACAGGGCCACACAAGAACCACATACACAGTTAAGAGGAAAGGGAAGCACCAGAGAAACTGCATTTATGAGGAGAACATATAAACGTCACCTAGAAAGGTCCCGACTATGTTATGAACCTGCAGCCTTCTTCTTCTGATTAGTCTGTCATCAGTTCAGTGTTTCTCTGTGTTGATCCTCTGTTCTGCCACACTTGTTCTTGTTTTTGTTATCAGCTCAGGTGTTTCTGGTTTAGTTAATAAGTTTTTGTCTATTTATACCCTGTGCACCCTCTGCCCATGAGTCTAGCATTAACTGTCCTTGGTTCTCTGTAATCCCTGCATTTATGATTTCTGTATCCTGTTCTGATTATTTCTGGTGAGTCATTCTAGGTTTGAGTTTTTTAGGTTAAGGTTTTCTAGTGTTGCTGTCATGCCAGCCTTTTGTTTGCTTAGTTTTAGTAAAAAATAAAAATGAAAAAATATTTTAGTGACTTGCTGCTCATTGGTTCCATCCGCAAAACATTCTAAACTTGACAAAAGTAGATGAAATACGCATTTATTCTAGCTGTAATATGAAATAAAGTGAAATTTCTGCAGGAAGTGCTCCATGATGGACCACAAGTGCTAAAGTTAGCCGCTGCCGCCACTATTGGGCTCTGCAACAATCCATCCATCCATCATCTTAACCCACTTCTTCCTTTCAGGGTCACGGGGGTCAATGGTGCCAATATCCAGCTGTCACAGTGTGAGGGGCGGGGTACATCCTGGACAGGTCACAAGTCCATCACAGGGACACATAGAGACAAACGAGACAAACAAACATTCCCTCTCTCACTCACACCTATAGGGACAATTTAGAGTTACCAATTAGCCTAACAGTCATATTTTTGTTCTGTGGGAGGAAACCGGAGTACCCGGAGAAAACCCACGGATGCACAGAAAGAACATGCAAACTCTACTCAGAAATGTCCCTGGCTGGGAATCGATCGAGTGACTTTCTTATGATACTTAACTGCATGACGTTAAACTGTTGACAATGTAAAAGTTTTAAAAGTAATGTTTGTATGAACCACAATAACATTTTTGAGACTGGACTTGTTTTCAGCTGTATTAGGTTTTTACTTTCTTTTAGATGAACCAAAAGAGAGTAAACTAACATTTATATGTTATTTAGCCTATATTCAAATGAAGTCTAAAAACCAAAATAAGTGGGGGAAATGGATCTCCAAGAGATCACTCAGGTGTCTGATAATGTATTTTATTTTATTTGACCCTTTCATTCACAATCAGGAGTCCTATCTGCCAGTCTTTTATGGTGACAGCTTTAATAAAAGTTAATAACTCTTGCTTTTACTTGTCCCACGGATCAGGGGCAGAGAGGGGGGAACTGGGGTGTGAAATAGACTCCAGTTTAGCTGATGGACTCATGAAAAGGACTCGGATGGTTGCTTGTCTCTCACACAGCAGCCAGGACCGCCCCTCCCTCTCTCTCTCTCTCTCTACATAGCCTATATATAAATTTATATATATATTTTTGCATCCTCAAAATCTATACATTTGAATGCATGATACATATATATGAATATATATGATCATATATACTGTATGTGCAAATAGTCTGGGAGGAAAAGAAGCCTTTTCCAACCAATAAAGCCCTGAAGTGGCTTCAGCAGCAGCTCTATCATGACTGGGGAGTTCTCGCGCCGCCGCGGGGTGGGAGGGGCCGTAGTGACGCCGCCGTCCAATGGGCTGCTTCCTCCGGACCGAGCGCAGCATCTCTCCGGCTCAGCGGCACTTTTGCGCCAGACACAAGTAGGGACGTTGTCTTCCTCAGCAAGTGGAGACAGAAACCACCGGGATTATCTGCCAGAAGAAGGCTCCTTGTTTTTATTTGATTTTCACCTCCTCCCCAACCCCGCGGGCTCCTTTTCTTTCCTCTTTATTTTTTTTTTCCTGTTTCCAACCCGCGGAGATGAACGGCGGCTGCGTCCTCCTGGTGTGCACCTTACTCATGGGCGCATCCTGGGTAAGATGAGTTCATGCCTTCTCGTGTTCTCGGCTCCTAAAAGTGCTGCACTGCTGTAGTGCTTCACTGAAGCTTCTGCGGGGCAGGCAGTGCGCTGCAGGAGGAGCTCTCCAAAGTGACCGTGAACGCCTCACTTTGCCCCTCTCCTGCAACATGATGGGTTGCAAAAATCATCGTTTTTGTTGTTGTTGTTGTTTTCTATACTGGGATGGAAAAAGTCAGCACTCTGAGTGTTATTTGCCGTCCTCTCAGCTCCAGATGAACTGCAGCGCAGGCAGTGAGCAGGGCTTTTGTGGAGGGGCTTTCTCATTAACTTCCTTTGCACATTGACTCTGCGCTTTCTCTGCTTTAGATTCCAGGGATTATGCTCAGTTAGCTTAATGAGGAAGGATGATTAAATGCATTATCCGTTCCTCTGCAAACTTATCATAGCACAGCTCTGCTCATGTGCAAGGAGGAGGACGAGGGTTTGGTTTGGAACAAAGTTAATAAGAATATTCCAGCTGACTGCTGGAGGTGTTTTGCTCTTGTTGTTTTGCTGCATGTTTTCCTGTAAAAAAAACAACAACAAAAGAGGAGTTTGTTGTGTAAATAAAATATCGAGTCATTCTGATCAGTCAGCTTTTAGTCCCTTTCATTTTTAGAAGGCGTCTTTAGCCCCAGAATAGGGTTTCCACACCATCCAATCACTCACTTTCATGAATCAGCTCCAAAGAGATCTGTGTAATCAGCTCAGGACCCCCTGAGTTCATGTTTAAAAAGCTCTTTCTTATTTTGTCTACAGGGGAGTAGAACAGGCCAGCTCCAGAAGCCTCCTTGTCGACCTGGCTTCTCCCAGAACTTCTACACGGTGATTGTCTCCAGAGACGTGCTGCACGGACAGAGCATCCTCAAAGGTAAGTCTGCTGCTGCTGCTGCTCAGTCCTTTTTACTGACTGAGATTTTTTTCCCGGTCTTTTCATCTCTGCACAGTTCTGTCCCCCAATTGTATTGTGTGAGTCGCTTACTTTGGTGTGTGTGTGTGTGTATGTGTGTGCTTATAATACAGAGGCTCCATCACTCCCCAAAAGGTCAGAACGCAATCTAGTTGTGGCTGTACAGCTCAGACACAAAAGTAGCTACGTCTGATATGGGGAGCAGAGTTTGGATGAGAATTTTTAATTTTATTTTCTCTGTTAGAAAAAGAAAAATCCTGTGATATGATGTGACAGCAGGTGTGCGGCGACTCCTGCTCAACGGTTTTTGTTTGATGTGAGATTTTACTGATGGGTGAACGCTGAAATCATTGTCTGCAGAGAGAAATGACTTCTTTCTTGATTGAGGAAGAAAAATTGAAATAACTTTGCTGCAGCTTGATGATATTTCATTTATAAAGTTTTGACTGTTTTTTTTAATTAAAGAAGTTCTCGTTAGCGTCGCTCCCTTTTCAGCACAGCATTCTCGCACCTGCTGAGAGGTTAATCTACAGCCATGTGAAATTTATGCAATTTCCTTAGAATGTCTTGTTTGGTTTCTGCTGTAGCCATAACGGACCCAAATTCTCCCTCCAGCCACAAGCCAGTGTCCTAATTTGCATAATTGAGTGACAAGGAACATGTTGAACAGTCATCGCAGAACACATTATGCTTACATGTGTTGCATTTTAAAACAATCAAACTGCCCTCAAGATGAGGAGCGACAAGAGGAGCTTGTAGTTTAGTTGCAACACTTTCAGCATTTGAGCTCTGACTTTCTACTATGAGACATGAGTAGCTTGGAGATGATTATGGTTTCTTTAGGAGGTTTTATGTTTCTTTCTGCATTTCCCTGCTAAATGCTAGATTCCCACTCATAACTGTGCATAAGAGCTCGAAAACAGAGCAGAATACGATAAGCTGTCCCCCGACTCTTTGCCTTTATAGCCAAATATTTATCTAGTGTTCATGTAATACTGTTTAGGTTTTTTTTTTGCCCGAGGGTGAATGCCATTTTCATTGTAACAGCTGTTTACGAGTTTTCCAACTGCAAGCGTAACAATTGAATTATTCTGGAGGTTATTTAGTTATTTAGGAAGCAGACAAGGACGGTGCAGATGGTCAGTAGGGAGCCAGTTTGCCTGGAGCAGCTCAGAGCTAAAGTTGTTTTTTTTAAATCTCTTTTTCCTCTTTGGTAATTTTCTTAAAGGCATCTGTACTGATCCACACAACATTAACAAAAGTGCTGATTTATCCAGACCTACGTTTCCTTAGCTTCGCGTGTAAATGTGTGTGTTGCATGTATGTGTGTTTTGTCAGAGATGCTGCTGCTGCTGCTCGCACATGTGACACGTCCCAGAGCGCCTATTAGATGCTAACTCTTCTATTTGAAAGAATGTCACAGCAGAGCTCAGCTGTATCAATTTGTTTCACCTTATGTGCCGGATCGGTACAGCTTTCATGCCGTATTACCTTCGCTTCCAGTTTCCCTGACTCTTTGTTTGCTCTTTGTGAAAATCAATCGGAGGTCCGTGCTGTCCTCCCTGGCTGGTTATTCAAAGCGATCTGGGTTCCAGCAGCTTAAGTCCTCCTGCACTGATTAATGTGCATCAGCTAGACTTATTGGAGGTCTGTTTTCTATACAGTGGCACACAAAGCCAGGGGGAACGCCTAGCACCACAATATGGATAACCTAGAACTCTCACAGTGCAAGAAAATAAATGGGCCAGAGCTGGACTTGTGGATGGTTTCTGGGATGCGCTGAACCTGCAGGGTTGCTGGAAGGCTGTTGGTCGAAGCAGTTGCCTCCCTTGAGAGAAGAATGGTGAGGGATGGAGGAAGGAGCAAAAGGCTGCAGCCTAGCAGGTGCAGCAGGAACCGGGCTTGGGTTTTCGGTCACTGAACGATCCGTCGGCTTCTACTCGTTTCATCCACAGGTGAAGAGGCCAGTTGTTATGTTTCTGTTTGGATGGTGTGTGTGGGTTGTCGAGAAGCGGCGGTGAAATATTTTTGCCGTCAAATTCATTAACAGCAATCGTAGTTAATTAAAGGTGTTGGAAATGTTGCCCTTGATGCAGGCAGCAGCATATGCCTGGCTGTCACACCGTGTATCAAGCTCACTTTGCACTATAAGGACCACACGTCTGTTGCATCACACCTTTCCTCAATGCTGACAATTATTCAAGACACACTGGAGCATATTTTCAATGTGTTACCTCCAAGGACACTGTTATTACATTATGAACCGAACAGCACACTGCGTTTAACTGTTTACCATACAGCAAAAGCAAAACAAGATCAATTTCTCTGTATTTTGTAGGAAATCAAAGCATTGTGTCTGTGTCTGTGATTACATCAGTTTCTGTTGTAGGATGTGCTTTATCTAAACTGACTGGTTTGACTAAACTGAAAGAAAAGGAGGAATTGATGCAGCTGAGGCAGACTAGGTCACAGTAACTTGGATCATGGGGAGAAGAAACTTTGGAATTATCCTGGAGGAGTCACACATTCCTATTTCAGTTCTTCCAACCTTTATGGAAGAAGTCTCGTCCAGAATGTTGACGCTCCTATCCTACTCCTATGTGTGTCTTCATTGGTTTATTGATAACTTTTACTTTTTCACCAGAAGTTCTGGTGAACAGCATTCAGCTGTGTAACCAGTCCGTGACTGAGACGAAACAATGTTCACTTAAACAGCCACAGTGTGAATATTCTTATAGCCAAATGCTGCAAAGTCTGAGAAACTCTGGTCTCCCATTTGCTGATGCGTTTTCATGTAGATGAGTTTGCCGAAGTGAGAAACACGTGCTGCTCTTTTACTTTTTGTTGTTTAAAATAGAGGGCTATTTTTCCTGACCAAACATGTATGTATTTATTTAGAAACAAAACCATAATGCAAACATTCATAAAACAGTTACTAACCTCTTAAAATATTTTTGTGTTAATATTTATGTTGTAACTGCCTTTTCTCTGATGTTTTAAGATTTTTTTTTTTACTTTTGATGTTGAAATTGACATATAACACAAATCAAAGTATATTTTCAGTCATATTAGAAGCATTTAGTTGTTCTGACACTCTGAGTGAAGTTAACTTTAAGTGTATAAGTGTAAGGTACATAAGCATGTATTGTGAACTGTGAATGGCTTTAGTCTTTTTCCATTTGTGTGTGTTGTGTGTGCAAGTGGTACTGGTGCAGGCAAAGCAAGTAGTAACAAATACTGTAGTATTTGTTGCTTGAAATGCACATCTATAAACTAAACATGTCTGAGATTTTGTGCTGTTGTGAAATTCCCCAACACTGCCATCTCCAAAGAGGAGCTATTGTTTGAGTAGCTCCAGTTTTGTCACCCATTTACAAGTTTTACGGTTACATCTCTTTTTTCAGTTCGCTGAAGATCCCGTAACAACCTACACACTGTTCTTGCATTTTAAGCGGTCATCCAATATCAAATAAGTGTCCCTTGAATGGGTAAACCAAACCCAGAGAAGACCGCGTGTCCTTCCAAAGCAAATCGCTGTTGTTTAAAAAGAAAAAAGCCTCAACAAATGTCAGGATGTAAATGATATACATCTTCTAGTTCACACAGGTTCAGATGATGGCGCTGTTATATTACTTTAGCCTCATTTGTTTTCACTCCTGTCTTGTACAAGTAAAAATTAAATGACTGCTTAGCAAAAGGTTGTTTAAGACTTGTAATGCATCGTTCTGCTCCCCCGCTGGTCAATGTTCCTTGGCTTTCTAGGTTAAAAAGGCTGTTCTGGTTTTCTGGTTGACTTGGAAGACCTTTTTTTCACTAACTCACAAATAATTGCCCTGCTACAAAGTTACACGGAATAAATCATCCCATGCTTAAATGTTTGTCAGAGAGCTGAGTCGGGGTTGGAGGTGAGGGCTGTGATTTGTAGGAAAGCAAACAAACAGGGCCTTAAGTTGTAGTCCGTGCAGATTTCTGTTGTGGGCAGATAAGCCATGAAAAGAAAAGAAAAATCCCAATGATTGCACATCTCTGTGTAAACTACCAGCACCCTCCAATAGCCTGGACAGACACCCAGGAACACAGAAAAGGTGTTGTGGCCTCGGCGCACAAGAAATTGATTTGCAGTTCAGTCAGGATAGTGTGTCTTTAAGTTGCTGTCAGCGCATATTTGAAAAGACAACAGTGATTAGTGTCAGCCTTTGCCCCTTTGCTATTCCTGACAGACGGTAAACACTGACACTCCCTGTGATTTAGGTGCTTGTGTGAATGCCAATTATCTTTTATATTCCACAAAACATTGCTTTAATGGATTGAATAAAAATAAATATTTTGACAGAATTTGTTTTGGTTTTTTTGATAAATGGCTTATAAACGCAGGCAGCATGGTGGATCGGTTGGTAGAGCTGTTGCCGCCCAGCATTAAGGTCGCTGGATCGAATCCCGGCCGAGGACATTTCTGGGTAAAGTTTGCATGTTCTCTCTGTGCTTGCATGGGTTTTCTCCGGGTACTCCGGTTTCCTCCCACAAACCAAAAACATGACTGTTAGGCTAATTGGTAACTCTAAATTATCCCTAGGTGTGAGTGAGAGAGTGAATGGTTGTTTGTCTCTATGTGTCCCCGTGATGGACTGGAGACCTGTCCAGGGTGTCTCCCGCCCAGTGACCCTGAAAGGAAGAAGTGGGTAACAGATAATGGATGGATGGACTTATAAACACAAACTAGATAAGTACTGAGTGTTTTCTGGCAATGGATAACAAATTTGTCAAAAAGAAACCTGATGATGTGAAAGTTATTGTCAGGATCAGTGGGTTTTCTGTTTAGTTTTACTTATGGTGTGAGTATCTTTGTATTTCCTTTGTGCTCATTTACTTCCTTGTGCTTTTCCTTTTTTATTCAGTCCTTGTATTCCCTCTTCCTCTCTCCCACTCCTACCTCACATGTTCCTCATTCCCATTATTCTCAGTCCATTTATTCTGTCAGGTTCCACTTCATCCTCAGTGGGGCATTGTGCATCTTGCATGCTAAGTCAAATTCTCTCCTTGTTTCCTTAGGACTCATTTTTTTCTTCCAGGTTGTAAATTTTGCTACTTTCTTAGCTTTTTTATTTTTTATATTTTTTAGTCTTTTGTTTTTGGTTTCTTTTAAGTAAGTTTATTTGTGAGATTCCTGTGCCCAGTGTGCATCCGTGGGTTTAATCTCCAGCTTTTGAAAATTAATATTTTGCCTCTTGGAGATAGCTCTTTGTATAAGTTCAGTTTTAAAGAATAGCTGAATTAATGTCTAGTTCAAGTCAGACCAAGACCCATGTGGTCTTCTGTGGTGTAAAACAACACTAGTTTAGGAAATTCATTGTGGTTCATGAAACATTTTTTTAAAATACATTTTTATATTTCTGCCTGGTTATGTATGTAAGATATTTTCAGTCAGAAATAGCAGCTTTATGAGCCAGCTGTAGCATTGCTCTGACATTTTTTAGATTGGAGTTGTTTATGACAGCACTAACTTACTGTGGTTATGGCCCCACTCAGACTAATCGTTGGCTCATTATTCTGGACATAACAAAATTCTGTGTTTTCAAACTCAGGTCATTCAAAGAGCAATCTACAATCAGCAAGATTTTAATTGCTGGTAACCTTTCAACTAAACCCCACTTCAAAAGGTCCTAATCATCCCTTTAACATCTCAGCTCTTTCATCATCATCTGCACTGTCCTTTAAGAAAATACTCGAGTTTCTTTTTTAGCCTTTTCTTATTAATCAACGAAGATGAACGAACAGATGAATAAAATAATCCACAGTTGGATGTTTTTTTTTTCCATTGTTCTCAGCCTTTTGCCTTAACTGTGGGTCCATAGGGGGAGAAGAAGATTATACTGGACTTAAAAAAAAATAATTAAAAAAATAGGTTAAAGGGAAATCCTTTCTCCACCATACTGCATTTTTTAGTATGTATTTCCTATTGTTTAATGACTTCTGTAAAAGTTGCACATACTAAATGACATGCAACATGACCCCAATTAGACAGCAGCAGAAGAATCTGGCAATGAGCCATATCTCCTTTGAAACAGCCAGCTCGGCGTTCACTGTGCCGTGGAGAACTTCTGACTCCTAAGCTACTATCAGAAGTGACGGGGCTTTCAAAAGTACGTCCAGACCCAAGGACTGGGAGCGTGGGGGGATTATGTTTCCAGGCATTTGATAAGCGGGATGCCATTTTCCTTCTGACTCATGAACGTCTCTCTTGTCCTCCAGAGAGGTTTTCATCTGAGCAGCCAGGTCTTGCAGTCTGTGGCAAGCTGATAGAATACAGGTACTGAAGATGAGCCACATCATTTCTCTTTATCTCGCCGTACCTTCTTACCAAGCCAAGCTATGCTCCTGTATCCCTCAAACTCCATACAACACCAGATACACGCTGAGCCAATTCCATCAAGGAAGCCACCCAGGATACAGTACATTCCACAGCACAATGCTTTTCATCCCGCTTTGTAGTCTCTCTCTGTGCGAGTTGGATGTAAAAAACAGGGTTTTAAAAGATGGTAAACTGTTAGCTGAAATCTTATTTTCAGGGTTTCCCCAAGAATTTTATTAGTATTGTGATTGTCAGTCACAGTAGTCTGATTGTGCTGTGCTGCTCCCGCCTCATGCTGGTATTAGCTTTGGACTGATGGTCACTGGCTGGGACGTTTCGCATTGCAAGCAACAGTTTTCTTGCATTCTTCTGTGATGGTCTCATGAAAACGTGTTGCGCTTTTTGTATTTTGGATAAGTTGCAGGAGGTAAGTCTGAATCTGAGAGTCTTACTTCAGTCCACTTCTGGCTCTTTCAGAAAACAGTACCGCTAAATGGCAGACCAGCCCATTCTGTGTTGATACTCCCACTGGCAGTTCAGAAGTCACTGATGGAGACGCTCTCTTACTGTGCTCAAATGCACTTTCAGTTTTAATCAGTGCAGGATTATAAGGGGCATGGGAAAATGCTGTCACTCAAGCTGCTGATGAGAGCAACAGGAGTCATGGCTCTCGCCTCTTATTATGTCACACAGATCAAAGTATGTCCAAGTAGGTTTTTTTAGGGTTTCAAGTTTTGAATTGACCTGATTCTTATCACAAATATATCCATGCTGCTGTATACTTTTAGCCAGACTTCATGATGCTAAAGTTTGTATTTATTTCCTCCTCTGCGTGTGGCTCAAGGAGCTTGCAAGTCTCGAAACAAACAAACAAAATAAAAAACACATGCTGATATTTTGAATCTGAAAATAGTCCTGCTATGGTATTTTGACTAAAGAAATCCTCAGCTGGGTGGTTCCTGAAGTCATGCAGTCAGTCAGCACTTCGTCATATGTTTCCTTTTCAGAAGTGGACAGTCCCTGTCTGATACTACTTTGCTCTGAGGTACAGAGGGGGGTAGTTCAGGCCCCCATCTCTGCCTCTGCGTGTCTGAATATGTGTCAGTAACAGAATGGGGCGTCTTCTGAAAGAGCCTTTAGTGTGTTTAAACTTGACTAAGAAACACTAGATCTGTAATTCTTGATCAAGGTAAGCTAATTGTGTCTTGTCCTTTGACCGCCCAACCACTGACCACGATTTTATCAGGCCTCTGATTGCATCAACAGCAGCTAGTGGCTGTGTGTTGAATCATAGAGTGATTATAAAGAAAGAAAGAAAAAGCAGAGAAAGAGGATTCTCTGATGGAGTTAGCCAAAAAGAAGTAAGTCCTTGGCAAGGGATTAAGGCATGAGAAAGAGGACTGCTTTGGATGAGGAACCAGACATTTTACTGCCGCATTTCAACTGTTGAGACAAGGGCAGCTTTACTGCTAAATATTTATGGATAAAGCTTAAAATGGCCTTTCCTGTTTTGCAGAAACTCTTTTCTAATTACAGTTTGACCTTCCTAATAAAGTCTTTCTGAACATCCATTAAAAAAGAAAAGCTGCAGGAAGTTGTTTTTGAGGAATGTACACTGCCTCCCCCACCGATGACCTTGTATTTTACGCATACTATTTGCATTTGTTATTGGAAGCATTTTATAATCGACCACCCTCTCTCTCACAATCAATTTGTATTAGCACTTTGCTTCCCCACGCACTTTAACAATCTTTGGCCTTGATTAAGACTCTATTGGCTTTTATGTTGCAGTGCAGAAATGAACCATTTTTCCCACCAGGAAACCTCAGTTTCACCTTTTAGCTGCGAGTGTAACCCAGCTCATTACACAGGTTTCCCCCCCACTCCTGTAGGCTGGCAGGATTTACATTCATCTGAATACAAACCAGGTTTCCTGCTTTTCAAGTGGAGTTTTTTTTTTTTTTTCAACTCAGATCATTCAGTTACATTGCATTATGTTTGTACTGTTGTGGCAAGTAGATTAGGTAGATTATTGGATAGATAAGAATTATGACAATTAATAAAACATTTTAAGTTTACTAGCTAGCTACATGAGTATTAATATAGATTGTTTAGCTTGCCCCTAAGCAATAAATTTCCCAACAGTTGAAGATGACTGATTTGATGAGTTGGCTGAGTATTTTTAGCCATTTTTTAGGGATCAGAATTGTTGACACCTAATCATAGTTAAATGGTTAAAAGGCAGGCACCCTACATTTAGTCTTCCACCCTTGTGTTAAAGTGCTTTTTCTGACAGGGTGTTTTTTGTCCTACATCAAATAATCCCAAATGACATTGACCAAATTACATATTTTTTACAAGCCAAAAACAAACAAAACATATCAAACAAACATCAGCTTTTTATATCAGGTTTTGGTCGGACTACTTTCTAAAATACGTCAACTTTATGGCTCTTTTAAAATCAACTTTTACCTATTTGATCTTTTTTGTTTTCAAGTGCAGATTGGTTTAGAGTTTGTGTTTTTTTAATACATCAAATCACAGTGTGGAAGAAGAAACCAGAATTCCCAATTTTATATCAGCCTTTGCCTGAAAGTTTTGACTTTTCAAAGTTAAGTTTGAGTCTTGCTTCTTCTGCTGTAAATCATTTTGAAGTGGATTCTTCACAGAAACAGTTTCAAATTTGTTTAGTCCTTTCTCAACGTTTCCAGTATAAAACATTAGGAAACAAATTAGAACTGAATGGGGGAACCTTTGAACCATTTACCTGCATTGCAAACCGAAACTTCGAGAAACTACAAACTAGTTGACTTTTGTCATCCATCATCATTTAAGTTTAGTTTATTCTACAACAAGCTGAGGAACTCCCCACCTATTTCAACAGCCTTTTTTCTCCACTGCCCCACCTCCTACCACCCCATCCTTTGTTTTTCCTCCTGATTCAGGGGCTCAAACTGACGTACCGCTTCTCGCTTTGGTGATGAGTTACAACCAGGCAATTTCACCTTGATCATCCTTCTGACCTCCCATGTTCTCCAGCACTCATATTCTCAGTTTGTGGCATTGAAGGAGATGAGAAACATGGCCTACTCACAGTGATTTACGTTCGGCTTGGCTCAACACATAGATCCTTCTAAGCTGCTGCTAAATGCATCTCCAGAGGGCCACACTGTATTGCCAGCTATTTTTGAAGCCACGGGGCTTTTGCAACTCTATCGCCTTAATTAAAAGACTGCACTGTCAAGATGCCTTTGTTCTACAAACTGTAATATCAAAAGGTCCCTCACCAGAGAGGAGCTTGTGTTCTGCTTTGTCCCTTGGATTAATTCTGCTTTGAATCTGTATTTGATCGGGGCGCCTGGGCACTCTTGTTTTCACCATATTTTCTTGTTCTTTCTTGTTTAATGCGTAAACATATGGTTATTCATTTGTATATATATATGCTTATATAAACATGGTGTAAGTTGTGCGTTTTGTGTGTACTGGCGTGTGTGCAGGCGAGTGCAGGCTGTGCTCCGTCCTCAGGGTGATTATCTCAAATGGAGAAATTAAAGGATTACAAACCGGCTCGGTAATCCAGCTGTCAATCTCAAGGCTCATTAGTACACAGAGGAGACGGATGAGAGGAGGACCGAGACGCACGGCGCTCGGAGAGGAAGGTGGTGATTGTGCCGCTGTGTGTGTGTGTGTGTGTGAAGGTGTGAATGTTGGGGATGTAAACAAACAGGACAGGAGGTTTAGGTTTCTTATATTAATTAACAGCCTACAGTATAGAATCGGAGGCACTAGCACATGGATTTCTTTACATTACAAAAAAAAACAGTGTCTTTTTCTTATTGAAACCTGACCATAAAATTGTGTTTATTTTAAGTACAACTTCCATTTGATGTATTCACTGCTAATCCATAAAAAGAAAAATGTCCCATCCTTGTACTGACTCTATTGAGATCAAAACAATACGTAATAGCTTCATTAGGCATTGATAGTAATAATATCTCGTTGCTTCGGATGTATTTAAGCTAAATCAAAATGTCAGTATTTGGTGTTTGGATTGGATAGATTCATGTTCTGGTTCACATTTTTCCTGTTTGGTTTGATTTCGACACCAAAGCTATGTGCTTTTGTTTGAGGGAAAAACTTTCTGGTTTGGGTTTAAACGTAGCCTTTGGTAAACAGAAGTTAAAACTCTTTTCCCCACTGCGACATGTTGGAAGAATGAAAGTTGTAAATATATGGAAGCAAACAACCATCCGTCAGCTGTTCCTGGGAACACACAGTCATTCTGCCTCCTGTACTTCTGTTGAGTGCAAAGCAACATTTATTTAGGGCTCACTGTTCATGTTTTAAATAGAAAAAGAATGAATGCAACTGGGACAACATTGCAAACACA